>DWKW01000014.1:0-27313 GCA_018250115.1 Doberes anticus | reverse complement strand
TAAATTAGAGCATACAAAATACATATCAAAATCAGTAATGTATGGTACGTTGTAAAGCATCCAGTTGCCACATAAAGTGCCATCATTAGATCAGCACAGCAGTAATGTCGCGCTTCATTAAGTATTTAGTCTTTGCACATTAGACTCATACTAAGATACCGGCTGCATTTTGTTAACACAAGCTGGTGTCATACTTACTATTAAAATATATTTTTAGATATTCCAATAAATTACTTGTACGTCACACGAGACAATATTATAAAATTAAATAAATATTTCCCAAACGAAAATATTTTGATAACTTTTTATTATTTTGATATAATTTTGCAGCACACGTAATTATTAAGTCAATAATTTTTAATTCAGACGATCAACCTCAATTCGGCATTCCCCTCCACACCTCGCAAGCTTCGATGAATATGCTCCGGGAGAGCAATATCCTCCGCTCCAATCTTGCCTCCACGAGTTTCCCTGAGCCCTATAATTTCCTCGTTAAGTCTACTAAAACTAGGAAAGTGCGAAAATAATCGGAATTAAGAAGTGATACTCTGTGTAAATAGAAATAAATAAGAAGTAACGTAAACATTGTGTTTTTTTTGTTAAATATTCAGGTAAATGAGCAGAGGTTTTTTGTCCGTTATCACCCACGAATTGCATGTGCGCTTTCTAGCACCACTGAGTTTTTAGCTTGAAAAATGTGCGTGAGTGTTGCGTATATAAAAGTAAGTACGGTATAATTTAATTTGCATGTATGTATTTTAAAGGTTTTTGTGCTTTTCATTCGGCCTCATTTGTATTCGAAGTATACATGAGTCAACGTAGGGACCTTAGAGGATGCTTTAAGTGATCGGTGAGTGTCGGTAGGTGGAATGATGTGAAAGTGGGGTTGTCGACAGAGCACAGCGGGGCCGCGTGCGGGGCGCGGGGCGAGGACTCTGTGTCCGCGCTGGGGTCGCGGCGCTCGCTGGCGGACACCAGCGTGACGAGCACGGCCGACCTCAGCGTGTTCTCCAGCGGCCGCTCGCACGCGCCCGAGAACTCGCTCGACACTCACAGCAACGTCAGCGACGACGCCACTGGGTCAGATGGGTGAGATGTCTTGGTAGAATTAGATCAAAGATTCCCGACGTTGCCGATTCAGTGGCCCAATGGGCTCTGAGGCATTCCACGGGGAATCGATCGTTTTTGTTCGTTTCTTTTTTCAATAGTAAATTTGTATTGGTTATAGTAATATTAACACCAATCTGCGTTTCAAATATGTCATTTTTATGTCATGTACAAAATTATTTTCCTAATTCGTTATTCAATGTAACATTTCCGTACGTTCAACCGTTATTTTTATCCTCTGTCGTCATCATTAAAGTATTGCCAATGAGGATCATGACAACACGTACTAAAGTTAATAAATATCGTTATTCAAGTATTCGGCAATGTTTGAAGGACCATGTTATTAAAATATGATTTTTGTTCAATTTGAAATAAAAACTAATACGAATCTGGACTAGCACTAATTATGACGTCTCAATTTATTTTGCCAAACTAAATGTTTGGTAGACATTTTGTGAGCGACGGAGACAAGTGGTGATGGGTATGGAATTGTCGGTGCTTCGTGCTATGTCCTCTTTGCATTCTAATTGTTTTAATTCCAATGTAATTAATTAATGTAACGTGCGTTTAGTTACGAGTATGTATATTGGCGAGAATAATTTGTTTGCACCGCATCCCGTATCTTAGAATGATCACAAACTGTTAAGTGTGATAATAGTAGTCTATTATACATACGAGTTTTGACAGTAGTTGTGTATTTGTGTAACTTATCAGAATCGATTACTTTTTATTCTATATGTAAACGAATATTCCTATTTTCATTCGTTGTGAATTAGCGTTATAGTGAAAAAATAGGCAGGCACACTATTAGACTTTATCTAGATAGAAGATTTCTTATTACTTGCAAAAAATATCTTGTGTCAGATTAGTTACTTTTCCTTCTCTTCTGCTTAGTGTTTATCCGGTGATACGGCCGGGTCCGTATGTCGGCTCAATATCTACAAAGTCCGGCCATTATCACTCTCCGAGGTGAGTCTAACGGCCCTCAAGCGAACCCCCCTGCATAGTATTGAATTATCGCTTGAAAACATTTCTGTCGCATACAGCGATACATCCATATCACTCATTCGACTCATAATGCGCTTACAAACATGCTAAGCATAGCTAGTCTCGCTTGTAGGACGTGGCTGAAAGACAATCTCATCTTATATGCTATGAGAAACGACACAGCAACAGCTTTTTAACACAGTAGGTACACGTAACGACAATGTCAGCTGAAATTAAATGACGTTTCTTTCTTCAGTACCTACATACTGTGAAAGAAACTGACTCAAATGATGGTTACAACATCGGACGGAACCATAAGATTAATTTTGAATCGTTATATTGCCAGATTGAATTCAAACCTTTCGCCATTTTTGTTTAAGGAATTGTACAAAAAAATTGTCGCACGTAAAAAAATTTTTTTTCGCACGAATCTTGTACAATTTCACTGCTAATTTATTTCAATGCATGATGTATATCATGTATTCATGGTACATTCAGGCGCGAGATTATATTATTATGTCTTAGTAACTTAATATATTTACGTTACAGGACCGAAGAACAATTATTTCACGTAGGTTTAGTTTAAATGGTCGTTTGATTTATCATGTGAAAGTGTAAACATACAATTATACCCAACTACGTGCAGATCATGCCTAGCTAGAAATGATTACTGAATGTTTATTCCCTACGGTTGGGATTATTTTCCATTCTTTCCTTCACTAAGTTGTGTTCCCCATATTTGATTTCAATTACAAATACCTATTCACAGGAACACACTTTCATTAGCGCTACGAAATCGACAGATTTGAATTTATGTAATTTTGGTGAATTAAATTGTGTAAGGTATATACGTAAGTAGTGTTTGCCTTCGCAAAGGTTTTCGTCTCAGCGTAAGTAATAACACAGAGAGTGCAATACCATTAAAAATAGATATGTTAGCGAGAAATGGACCGTATAAAGATTGTTGCTCTGAATGTCAAGAAAAGTACGTTAATTTATTTTACTATCTCAATATGTTATGTATCTCATAAACACATTCATAAATAACTGCGATTTCCCCCAAAGTTTGAGTGTTTTAGATGTATTCGACTAGTTTTTGGCATCGAACTATCGACAAAAGTTTAATCTAGTTATTCCGCTATTCCAGTTCCGGGATTTGCGGCATGAGCATCCAGATGGCGCCGACCGCACAGTCCACTCCTCGGGCGACGCCATACCCGCCTTCCGCGTCGCCACTCTCTGAAGATGTTGTTCGTATCCACGTCTCCTATAACCCTCTGTCAGCGAGCCCCTCGCACCTACACGCGATCAGCCCCGCCAAGTACAAGTACGAGGAACATCACAAGCCAGTCTCTCTAGGATTTTACACGACTAATGGAGCCACTAATTTGCCGTCGGATAACAGGATCAGGATTCAAGTTCCATCCGAAGAACTGCTGACCCCAGTGGGAGACACCGGTAGGATCATAACGCATCGTTTTATTGAATCTCACCCGGAAATTTATGATCTGAAATAGGGTAAATATCTACGCGTAAAACGGAAATGGAACTTCTGACACAGATGTGAGTTTTATTTTTCGACATTCAAAATGTGGAATTGATAAGGATAAGTTAGGATTAAAATATACACATGTAGGGACATCCATTAAATATTTAAAAGATGCGTGAATTAATGTATTAGTGCAGTCAATTAAGTTCAAAAATCGATTTGGTGGGAGTATTGCTAAATTGCCTTAATTTAGTCTTACGTCACTATAACTTTTATCGACGTGGGTTGTAAACAGTTTTATATGCACTAAAAAACTTTAAAAAACAAATCAACACTTTTTACCCCAAATCATTGCATTAAAAAGACAATTGTTCGTTTGTTTTTTTCTTCATTAATACAAAATTCTAAGCAGGCGTTCCGTTGTCTTTTTCACCTAAGTGGTTTCTTATATTGGAATTGGTAGACCATTCCAATTTTTTTTTCAATATTGATTAATTTCACGATCCGATTCTGAAGTTATTTATTTTTTTAATTTCAACAATCTAAATGTAAACGAATATAGCGAATGTAATGAAAAAATCAATAGAGCAAAAATCTCTGTGCCTATTTAAGATAAATCAAATAGGACTCGTAGTTTTAAAGTTGCTGTAACCAAAAATATTCAATTATTCCCACAAAAATTTGACGTTAATGTCAAAATATCATTTTACATTTTATAATTTGTCTATACATGTTTTAAACAATCCAAAAAAATTGTGGAATTAGCATTTCCGACTGGCGTTGCCATCGGGCTTATTTAATGGCTAAATTAGGTGTGTTATAAATATACGTTATTAAATGCAAATATTGCATTAAAAACATTCCACAACTTTTACACTGTGTTAACGTTTTGTATAAATCCGTGTTTGGCTTCATACGTAAGCTACCCATGTTCACGATGGTGACAGAATTTCATACCGAACACGCGTTGCATTGGCATAAAGTGATCATAGTACGCATTAGATAACGCTTATATCATATTCTATTAACGTTCTATTAATCGTTTACTATTTAACATTAAACATAATTTTCTAACGCCTAAGTTATATCTCAAGATTGACTGAAGTTGCAGTCGTTATGATTTAACTATACTGGATATGACTATGCGATGAAAAAATCTTTTCAGTCAATTCAACCGACTCATTAAATTTTTAAATATACACTTGTACATTTTAGTTTAGTTTGCTGTCTAACGAGTATTTATTATTTAATGTTTTTTTTTCTTTATAACTTTGTGTTTTCTATGTTTTTTTTCCAAAATTCAAAACGGTACAGTGGCCAAAACGCTTATTCTAATGTTTATATCCTACAGTGAAGTACAGTGTACTAAATATGAATATCATGAGTAAATTATTCAAATAGGAGAAACTCAGCATTTGTCAGTGTTTTTTTTTTAATTTTCTATAGGTATTTAAGCATTTTAAGAGCAATATTATAGTAATGATAGAGTAATTACTAGCCGTTTTCAAATGTTTAGAAGTGCTTGTAGCGCTTAATATATTAAGCACTACAAGTATTTTATAGTACTGACGTTTTAGAATCGATTTATTGTTGTGTGAATTTGATTTTTGCGCTGATTTATTGTAAGAACAATAAAAATAATAAAACGTCAAAAAGAAGAAGAGAATTGTTGTAGAATAAATTATTTTAGAATTATAATTAAGTATAAGATACAAACCTTATAGTTATTCTGTTTTAAATGAATATACCGCAATAGTATTTCTACTAACAAAGTAATGTGAATCAATTTTTATGATTACGTTATTTTATTAATAAACCAAATTATAGATAATTACCTAATGTCGACAATAATAGCAGACTTCAGATGTTTTATCAATATACTCAAATAAATAATTAGAATCTCACTATATAAATATCTACTCAAATGAAGGTCTAAATAGCAATAAAAATGTTAATAAACGTTAGTCATTAATTTGATATTGTATGTAATTTTTTTTTCTTTATCATCAAAATTTCATCATCTTTCAATTATTATTTTTATTACGAATTGTTATTAATAATGCATTTTTATTTGTTAAAATTAGAGATACGTAGGCTGCACTGACAGTATTACAGTTTACGAAAATTCTCAATTTTCTATATTTTGTATTCTGTCAATGGTTTATAGCATACGCAACAAATGTCCTGAACAAAACGAATGAAGAATTTTTTGGTGCTTGTGATTTTTTTAATGATAGACCATAATCATTATCGTTAACCAGTTACAGTCTCACTGCCTGGCAAATATATCTTGTCAGGGATGCCATAATGCCACAAGAAAATATGTCATATTACACAACATACTAATGATGTAGTAACTTTTATATTTCTGGGCAAAGATTAATACACCTGTACAATGTTGTTATATTCATGAAAACAAATATAAAACTAACTAAATAGTTTTGAATATTATGAATTGCAATATTTTCAGTGCGGCTTTCGTGAGCACAGTATTTGATATTCTTTTAGGGTCGAGTTTTCCCTTGAATAATTAGTTCCAATTTTAAACTTTACTGTGATAAATTTTAAGACAGTGACAAGCTCAATTCGTAATTTAGAATAACACACAGTGCCCCCAAATAGAGAACACCGTACCTGGTGTCAATGACTTTCTCTTCAATCTAACCCTGTGCAAAAGAATGAAAAATATGAGACTGACATATGTTACAGAAAAGTTACGTGTTCTAGCGTAATAAAATTTAAATTAATAGTCGACGATCCCTACGACACCAGCCGTATCCACCAATCAACGATCACCACGTCAAATCGTACGCGTTTATACAAATGGAAACGCTCGGAAGCGTTTGCCACTCTGCTAGGGCCTCTGGATAGGAACACGACAATAACTACTAAAACGAATTTCTCACGAAGCCGCCAAATGCTAAGTGCTGCTTAGCCATAAGATTTGATTTTATAAATTATAGGAGTATAAATAGATTACGAAATAATTGTTTCAATTTGTTGTACGCGAATTACATATATGTTTAACAATCGTTCAGTGTAAATTACGTTCATGTTTTAGTGGCAGTTTTAACTTTATATTCGGTTACGTTGTTGTAAGAATTTTGCAGCATTACATTTTGAATTTTAGCTTAGGTTTTGTACATGATTTAGGCAGCCGGTCTATTAGTAGTTTTATTAGATTTCGTATCACTTTAGATTTTGGTCGTTAGAAGGAATGCTTAAGGCTATTCTTCTTCGGTACAGTTAAAGCGTATTTAAGTTTTACAAGAATTATATTAACTCCAATTATTTCGTGTAAGTAATAATTGTCTTTTCAATGAGATTATATTTAATCTATTCGACGTTTTAAAATGTGTTCAGAAATATATGCTCTTAGACCCTGAATATGCTTAGACGGTGGGCGGCACTTTCAATTCGTAAGATAAGTGATAATTAAAAGTGAGTTTATTAGCCTTCTATTAGTGTTCGAATTCGAAGTAATGACAACGTGCTTCAAATACCTAGCATGTTAAAAAAAATGCTAAACATTCAGTGAGAACCGCAATAAAGTCAGTTTAACTGTAGTTGTTTCTCTAGATGTAAGGTGTAACTATATGTAAATAGACATCCGTTACCATCACTGTTAGAAATGTTAGCTGTTCGTGTCGAAATATTAAGGAAAGATAGATGTAGATGACTTTTGTTTTCAACACTCATTCTAATAGGATCAGGTTCTAAAATATTGGTAGTTTTGCTCTGAAAAACTTTAACTTTTTCCAACCTACTATTGTTTTGTAAAGTGAGGAAGGAAATTTGTAACGGATGCCGTAGTAAAAGTTTTGATAGAAAGACCAAATCGAATTCCGTATTCTTTCATACATCTGCTAGCAGCGCCCCTAGCGAAAACGGCGAGAACGTAATATTGGCAGACTCCATTGCTGCATCTCGTATTTAAAATTCGATATATCAAAACTTATACTAGGGCCTCGGTGTCGTTCATAAGTACATAACTTCTGTTTCAACACCGTGATTAATTTAAATATGTGAATCTACCCGTAATTTAAATTTTTCTTCATTAGGTTTCACATCAGGTTCTTTTGAACTCACAAGTGATGGTCATTATTTATTATAAGGTTTTATTTATTACAACATGAATTTATGTTTGATGTTTAATTAAAAAAAAATGTTTCGACTGTTGCTATAGAAAATGCCACGGATATTTAGATTTCTCTGACTTAGATCGAAGAAGTTACACATATATGTAATGTACTATAAGAAGAAAGTTCTGCGATCAAATATATTGCTAATGCTTAAGATAAATTATATAGTCGTTCGAAGAGTGGGCCTAGTTTTAGATAAAAAAAATGTAGTTGCTGGATTTTCGTCTCAACAAATAATTACTAAAAAATCTTATTATAAAATCGAAACTTTTAACATTACTTCAATAACTAAAGATGTTGTACTGTGAAATTGCTAAAACATTTTTAAATAATAGTCCATTTGATGACAGTAGCTACCTTTAAATACCTCTCGTATTCATTTTGCCTTCGTGTACAAATTAATACAGTTTTGACGTTATAATTTAGTTATATTGTGTTAACAGAGATAGTATTGAATCGTTTTAATAGAATCATAGTGTGTGTACCGATTTCAGAAATGTTTCTTAGCTTAAAATTGATAGCAGTGTAACGAGTCAAAGGTCAAGTTCCATGTTGAACGTCGTTCAACGTTACGCGACAATTTCAATTAAATTTAATACCCATGAAATACTTTGAAATCCTGTGATTGTTTTTGGCTATTTGGCACGAAAACTTAATGGTGACTCAATATGGATGAAATATGTAGGTAGAAAACACATAAACGAATTAGACGTCCAAATTTTGTTTGACAAAAATCTGTGCCATTTTTAGATCTAGAAAATATCACTGTTAAGTCATTATTTTTAAATTTTGAACTTTTTTTAAAATAAATTTTGTATATGCCTGAAATTTATAGATGTAAATTAGACTTTATGATAGTTATAATTTAAATTGCGTCTATTTTAATTTCTTTAATTTCTTAAGCATGCGTGAATGTAGCTAGTAATTTTTCTATCGGTATCCGAAAATCATTTTCTAAATATTTTTCTAAACTTATTTGATATTAAATGACCCATCCTAGTCGTGATGAATTAATGTCATGTTACTCTAAAAGTTCAATTATTAACATGTATACGTATGGTTGAATACTTTCTTTTACCGCCACCCTAGCTACATCCGTGCAGCTATTTGCATAACTGCTAAAGGAACGTAAATGGTTACAATTTACTGTTTCCTTATTTTCGAACGAAATGTATCATATTAAAGATTCTTAATTTGATTTCTATTTTCTTTAATTTTTATTATTACTATTACGTTAACCACAAAAAGTGTTTCGTTTATTTTTCACATTTTTTCTTTTCCAAAAGACGTCATGAATAGTTTTGACACAATTTGTTAATTGTCGATTTTTTTATCAATACACTTATTGTAATTCTAATTATTTTTAATTTTGTCCTTTTTCATTATCCTTGTTTTTATTGTTTTGGTTTCCTTATTTTGCTACTTTCGTTTACTCGATTTGGCTTCACGAAATAGTACATTGTAATAAAAAGAAATAAATTAGATAAAAATGTTAGAAGTCTTTAGCACCATATTTGCCTGACAAACCTACATATTATATAACTAACATTTTGTATGTTAATCAAACGTATAAAATTCGTTATACGTTGTAAAGTTCTAAACAAAATGTAAAGGAATTGTATTTAAACTACGTAATGTACATACGTAAAATTTTCAGGCATTTAAAATATCATTTAGTTAAGATAAATGTTAACCGCGGATAGCTTTTTGACTGACGTAACTTTTAAACAATATACAATCAGGGCGCAGTCAAGATCGCTAGTGGCATTATTTTATGGGCGCTTCCGTGCTTTCGACGGCACGTGAGCAGGGAGTCAAACTGTGGTGGAAGCATTCGCGCGAAATAACTTCAAACACCTGGGTTGGTCCATTAGAACTCTATCAATACGCATTCGCCTAGCGTGAAACCACAGGGAAGTCAGGGTTGTAGCAAAAAATTTCTGACGCCTTAAACAAAAAATTGTAACCGTTTATTGGTTGTAGGTAGATTGTGTTGAACAAATTGTAGTTTACTCAAACTAGTTTACGCAAAGGTAAACTCGTCTTTCATTATGCGTATTGGTAGTTTGATTCTCTGCTATCATAGCTTGCCAGTCCAATAGTATTCTTGCGATAAAGTAGTTTCGATCCGAGTGTGGGAATACTTTGACGTTTAATATTAGATTTGAACTATACGCAATTTTGCCCGTACTACTTATTTGATGATTCCTCATCACTGTTTGCCTAAATTATCATCTGAGTATTTGACAGTGATGGATATTTGGACTAATTTATATTGAACCCTGTGAGGATCTTTGGCCTACTTAGCGTAGTCTTTTTCATATCAAAAGCCCTGTTTCGATATTTCGTTCTCAATGGATTTTTTTGTTTACTTTATCTTTTCCATTAAACACGTACTATGATATACGAAAGTAATTTATAATAGATAGAATTAATTATGATTACTTCATGTACGTGTAAACATTAAAAGTGGTTTGGTTTGGAAGGTGTCACGTGGTAAGGCAGATTCTTTAAAATAGGCGATTTATCTTATTCTTCAGGGGTAAATAACTCATCGCAACTTACGACCTTACGATGGGATTTTAGTCCCATTCGAGGTTGGATTGGTAAACTCAAGCGGTAGGAACCCCGCAGTACGAACGTAGACTATAAAATTAAAATAATTATTTAGTGCAGTACCTAGGTCATGCCTAGTTTGAGAATACCTATGAAAATTAGCTTTGTTCAAACTTTTAAACTTATAGACCGTCGATCACATTATTGCACTAAACTAGTTGAATGCGTTAATAGGATTTTACAGCTGGTAATGTATCATTGATCTTATATGTGGAAAAATGTGACATCGAGTTGCTCACAGGGAGGTGTGTCATGAAACGCAAAGTTAATTATAGGTATATTGTGTTCATGAGTTTAACCGAAACTCGCACGCATTATGTACATTCGAATAGACGTTATTGTTGTTAACATTCTAAAGACTAGAATTAATTAGAGATATATGAATAAAGTTTTAATGCAACTAAACTCTATTGTCTTCTAAATAATTTTACAATACTTCAGATAACATCTGTATTAGTGCTATAATACATAGTGAGACTAGTGCCTGTGTGAATTTCATTAGTACCTATTCATAAAATAGTTTACTAAATGTAATGTTTTGTTTAGCCTGTAAGATGGGAATTACTAAATCTCTCAAGTATTTACTCGATATTAGATATTTCAAAGTCTAGACGTTATTAAATATAAACACTATACTAACAGTTTTCCAATGTTGTTCATAGTATTTTTATTATTTGTTATTGAATATTATAGTTTCAGTAAAGATATTACGTCAAGGTGTCAATTAGTGTGGTTGGGTTACACTGGACCGGAGACATCCGACTCAGGCCTCAGGAGAAGCAACGTAATTATAACGTATCCCTCATATATGACTTCGGACATAATTGAGGTTGGATGTGGACGTCAATTGGCTGTAGTGACCATTTATCATCAGGTGGTCAGTATGATCGTTTGTAACATCTTTAATTAATATATCATCTGCAGCGAATAAATTAAAATACCCGTTTCGGAAAGTACGGAATTTCAGATAGAAATACGTACAATTTAACTTGAAATCTTTTACAACTATCAATTTAGTGAAAGTATCCAACTTAATTCACTCAATTAAGTGTGCAAGTGAACATCTACTTACATAAGATTACACAAATAGTAAAAGAAAAATTTGAAATAATACAGAGTATTGCATATTTTGAATGTAATGCATAGCGAGTAAAAAGTTTGCAATTTTTTTGAGCCTGCATGACTGAAAGAACTTCATAACGTCAAAAGGCATGTGTAGCCCGTACGTGGTCAGCGTGGTGGACTAGTCGTAGCCTTCTCATCTTTAAACAGCGACTCGTGCCGCGGTGGATTAATGATGATAATTTGTTTCGTTATAGCTCAGAATTCTAAATAGAGATCATATCAACATTTGGCGGCATTAGATACATACTACGCATTGATTTTTTTTTTAACTTTTATGAGATGTGTATGTACCCAAAGATGCTGGGTTGCTTCGTCAAAAAAGAAATGTTAATTTATTTGAGTGTGATCTGCAAAATATGAATATTCGTGCGATATGTTCTATGCTGCCTACTATACTCGTATATTTGTTTAAGTAAAATTCATACTTTTTGCGTCCATACTATTTTTGAACTTATTGTGATCAAGGTTTTTTTATATATTCATATAGAAGCAAACGAGCATGCAGGCCACCGATTTAGAGTGGTAGCCACAAATAAAGCGAAGTCTTATTTGAGGCCGTGCGCGGATGCGTCGCTCCTCCTAAGACGTAAGCTGAAATGCCTCCTGTCCAGTGTATTCTGCTTTACACCTTTCAAACCGAAACACAGCAGCTCTCACTACTGCTTAACGGCAGAAATATGCCGGTGGTGCCGCCGCAGACTAGCTTTTGACATAAAACTATTATCACCATCGTTATGGTTATCAATTTAAATTTCTAATCTGTTATGAAAGCATGTGTGTGTTTTGTTTAGCCTGTTTAATTATGCGCGCGTTATGAAATATATAGATAAAGAAGAATTGGTTTTGTTCAATTCACATGTATGTTTTCCATAATATCCTGTGACATCGCAAAATTGTGAAGCTTAATAAATTGGTGTACTTGTGTACAAAACAATTAAAAATTGTGTTTGGACAGTGGAAAAGTAAAATGGCGACTGGCGGAGAAATTCAAAAGTCTACGTATACATATATTGTGGTTATTAGGTTATACCGAAAATATGCGGAATTTAAATGAGGAAGCGTGCTGTATTGGTTACAGCATGCTTCCTCATTTGTCGTTTATCATTCGTCATAGTTTCCTTAATTAAAAACTAACTGTTAACTGACATCGACGTGAGCAACTTCCGGTGCTAATTTCATGCTGTTACCTCGACGCGAATCACTTCCGTTGCCTGCAGAAATTACACTGATCTGTTTCAAATAACGCGGTAGAATGTAAGAAGAATAATGAAAATTAGCATTATGTAACAATATCAATGTCTTGAGCTCTCTGTAAGTGACTGGCTTGCACTTGTGACATTTAATAGTAACTATGTAATAAATATATTGCGTTGTAAGAGTTTCCTCGTGTAAGAAATGTTATCCGTCGACGCATCTAGTTCTGGTCTTCATTAGTGTTAGATATTATATGGAATATAAATAAAATACGTGTTCTCTTTGATCAAGCATGGTATTTTAAATAATTTGTATCTAATTGAATGAACGCGTGGTGGCATCATCATTAGATATGAATTTTATCCTTGGTATCGACATTTTCTTTGAGTCCTTATTTTTGTTTATAGGTATTAATGCCGCCAAGCAACTCGCATTGTTGTGATCTGGTTTGAAAAGTTTGTTTGGAATATTTCAATCATTCCTCGCTGTATTAGCAATGCATCTTGTACGTATGACCTTAGATGGAAATTCGGTCCTATTTGTGGACTTCCTACTTAACATAAGACGACGATGGAGTATCGTTTGATACCACTGAAAACAATGCTTGACTTGACCGTTTGTCGGATTTTAACGGTTCTTTTATAAACTGTACTCAAAGACTGAAAGTAAAATTCTTAGAATAAAAAAGCATTTAACTATAAGTAGAGCCCATTTATTTTATAGTAACATATCAGCATTAAAACTGTTTAAAGTAGTATGATATGCTAAACATTTCAGACAGCAAATACACAAAAAAATATTACTCTCAACACAACAGGATAGAGAATACAATTAAGCTAAACAATTTAACATCATTTTAGGGTTTAGGAACTTATTGTTTTAACATATTAATATCTAATACTTACGCGTCTACTACATATGTGTAAATAGTGCTTACAAATAATGCTAAATTAAAATACCTCAATATGAAGGCACTGATTTTGATCCCCATTTGTTATAAACATTATTTGTCATGGAGATTACGCAGCTGAGGACCTTCTTCTATTTCATTTGCGAATATCTGTATACTAAGTTAGTAAGTGGCCGGATGTATAATTAGTATTAACAGAATTAATAACTAGTGAACTGTGTAACCCGGTCAGTGAAGTTTATTTGTATAAGATTGCATTTAAAAATTCGTTTCTCTACAGGTAGGTAGCACTTCAAATATTAAAACGAATCATTGGCTACAAGGCTATCTACATAACTAAATTATAATAATAACATTTTTCTAATACAAAACATGTAAATAGATTAAAAACATTAAATGCAATATTTAATCCAGTTACTCCTCGTATAAAATCCTCGGTAGATAATAATTACCAATGCACTGAGGTGGTATGGTATGTGCTGTTAGGTAATGGAACAGACGAGTGCGTATTCGCTAAGGTGACACCTCGCGTGACACAACTGAGGCAAGTATCTGACTCCTTAACAGTACTGCGATTAAAGTTATGCGTCTGAATGTATGCAACTAAACTCTCCTCTCAACTTTTCGTCTTCATTGACATTGTTGCATATTAATACTTTCTGAAACACGAAACATTGTCGTGACTCATAATTTTAATCATAGTCTGTAATTGTCTATTTCCCATAAGTGCAATGCGCTCACGAATTACCGGAGCTAATTAAATGAGCCGGTATCTAACAAAGCAATTTATGTAAAAGTAAGAGGTTAATATTTTGTAATTACTTTCTTACGCTTGTGACGAATTTAGGCTAAAGGTACGTACGTACATAACAGAATGCGCATTTGGTTCGACATTGATTTATCAATGAGAATTGACAAATATACAGTGAGGTCGAATTACAGCTGTACATAGTGAGTATAAATAGTAAAATATACCTTTAGTTCCTAGTTATAAAAAAAGTATTCAATAATGCGAATGTTCAATTTTCTACCAGCCCATTAATTAACAGTAGGTACCTATATAAAATCAAACCTTAATTGCATCACCAGAAACAAAAGAGCCTTCTTTTTCCGGTCGCCGCACGACTGTTAATTATGTAAAATTTGACCGTCGGTCATTGATTATGTATTTAGATATTTTTTTTTGTACATTGCGGCCCAATTACCTATTCTACATAAATCCTCTTTCAATATTCAGGTTATATACAGGCACGTTTATGACATTTATTTATGTATTCTACATATAGCACTTAACACTACTAATTCTACGACAGTAACAGTCTAATCACGCAAATTTAATTACTCGGGAATGCAATTGAAATTTCATTTAGGTACATTCATATCGAATGAAAGCTCTTAACATCGAGAAGAATTTAGTCGAGTTCAAAATATCACAAGTTATTATGCTCATGGCAATTTGGTCTTTAATCGTAAAATCAATAAATATTGCTACGCTTTCTATGAAACTTAAACATTAAATTTGTATTACATCGTAAAAATGTTGCTACCTACGTGTTATTTTATCCGCGGTGTTATTTTGAATATTCTTTTATTATTGCTTCGATAGCATCTTTGGTACCGAAAACGAGGGCAAATAGCCCAAACATACAAACAAGAGTATTTTTCCATATTAGGTAATAGTAAGATCCGAAGCCGATGTCCCAATAGGTGATGATTTCTATGAATGCTGGAGCTATAAGTCCTAGGATAGAGAAGCAGAAAGCGCCGATGACTCCCATAAAGGGGCCGATGGTGGGGACCGCTACTGCCAGCAACACACACACGGTGGTAAGGATTGTGCGCATCACGTAATCCGCCAGATCTGGTCGTTTAGTGAACTTGTCTTTAATGGCGTTCCACATAATATCAACGCAGACGAAGAACTGAAGTCCAAAAGTACAGTAAACGGCAATAGAGATGGAGACTTTGACTATTTGGGCGAGGCTAAAAGAACACAAAATAGTAAAGTTAACAGTTGCTATTAAAATATTTTTATGATTATGATTGTCATAACAAATAATTTATTTCGTAGTAATACTTCCATGGACATGTCGCATGCATGTTTATATTATAAATTAAATATATTTCAAGTAGAATCATTTTTATTGTAAATAATGCAATTCCAAGACGAAAATGTAAAATACATGTTACTACTTACATATTATAGATTTCCGGATCACCCGGTTGCTGTCCCAGATTTAGAGTAATAGAATCCAGTACGTCATCACCGTAACGTAGATAGCCCAAAAATCCAAGCATGATATACACCAAGGTGACACCCGACATTCCCCTGTTCAACACTCCACAGTAACCAAGTAGAGCGCGTGGAGTTTTCATAGCGTTTTCTAAAGGCATGACGACACCGATGGCTTCCATGGCAAATATCGTCAGTGAAAAGAATTGGGCCCATTCAGATATATGCTTCGCAGGTACCGTTTTATCGAATGTAATTTCAGAAGTGCCCACCAAGAAGTAAAAAGTGATCCCAAGGCCGACTGCCATGAAAATGTTGGCTATCATGCTGACGGGTGCTAGATACTTCAGGTTGCGAATCCATGCCAATAATATAAGCGGAATTAATAGTCCAATGATATATAACCGGATGTGCACGTTCTGCGAAACGTAACCTTCCACCACCTAGAAAACCAAAATTAAGCTTTATACATATATTTAAACACGATGGCAACATTAATTAAATTATTTATTGTACGTACGATATTAAAATTTGGCTCAGTCGCGACGATGAATAGGTATTAAATAATTATATTTCATTTTAGCCACTTGAATTTTGTCACATGTAGGTACCTATTTGACATTTTTTTTAAAGTTTAAGGCACTATTATAATGAAACAACCCCTTGATCCCCCGAAAACTGAACAGAAATATTTGGGATTCGGTTTTTGTGCAATAACAATAAGTCAAAAACCGTTGCTGATATATTGGAAAATTATCTAATGAATTATATCGGTAGGTATTTATTAAAATCCCAAACTGCGACAGTGCGTAGTAGGTACATACCTACCGGCATCTAATTAAAAATTCATCTATCTATCTATGAAGCTACTATGATTCTTACCTCAGACAAGTTTTTTGCGATGATCACTGTATACACGGAGCAGGTTCCGAAGTACGTTGCAAATAGACTGACAAGGATAAAAACTCTGAAAAGAGATGTCAAAAAATTGTTTACTAATTGCGTGTTACGCAAAGCAATTTTAGGTACATTATTGTTTCATAATATATGCACAATTGTTTATTGGAACTCCTATTAAATATATCAGATTATCAAGGAGATATCGGAGTATGTAGGCTTATTGTGAAATATTTGGGCTATACTGCACTAAAACTTCCTTCAGCGGCCACATTGCGCATGCAGGTAAGTGTGACGTCCAAAACACCAAATTCCAGTCTGCGTTCGCCCAGGTCCATAACAAACCGCCGGAACAACATCATGTACGGAATGGCGACCATCGCAATATATATATACATATATTTAATATATTAGCAGAATAGCAAACGAGCATGCAGGCCACTTGATGTTAAGTGGTTTCTGCAGCCCATGGACATCCACACCTGAGGTTTTATGTGGATGCGTTGCTACTCCTGAGGACTACGTTGGAATACCTCCCGTCCAGTGTCGTCTGCCTAACTACACTGTTGAAACCGAAACACAGCAGTTCTCACACTGCTGCTTTACGGCAGAAATAGGCGCTGCGGTGGTGCCGCCGCAGGCGAGCCATCGACATAAGACTCTACCGCCATCAATTTCTAGTCCATAACAGTTTCTCCATCGTGCCTTGCGCTGATCGAACGGGGACGCGGACATGCCTTTCGCCCGAGTGCCTTAAAATAAGGAAGGGATAAAAAATTGTGCCTACCTAAAAATATTAGACCAGCCTCGAACCCATTCAGGTCCATTATCTAAAGCAGCCTCCGCTACTTCTGGAAAACTCATGTTTGTTCTTCTTGTTTTCTTGTACAACACGTGAGAGCATTTTATCTGTAACGAGAAGTATTTGTAAAAAAAACCCGTTAAGCGAAACAAGTATTGCGTCACAGCGTCACTAATGATGTACTTATTAATGTATTTTAGCTATAAAACTATATAGCAGGTATTAGAATTCAATCCGAAACATACTTCCGCTAATAATAAGAAACAGGTTTATTAATAGAACTAAACCTATATGTTACTGATATTTATATTTTCACCTTGTTATACGTGGAGAATACATATATGATATACTCATGTATGACAGCAGATGCAAGTAGCATTTCTCTATCATATAGGCATGTATATATGTATGTACGCTACTAAACTCATCGCTACATCGTTAATTCAATAAAATCTTGCTATGCTCCGTAAACAAATCGCAGTACATTACAAATTCAAACTTAAAATATCCAACGCATCCGTCATTAAATAATTTGAGATTCGATAGAGTTTGAAAGGCTTTGAAAATAAGTACCATTAGGTCGGTTTATGGATAAATTATTTTTATTGAAACGGAGTAACAAACGGGCATACAGGCCACCTGATGTTAAGTAGTTACTGCTGCCTATGGACATAAAATCACAACTAGGACTCAAGTCTTATCTGATATTGTATGTTGCGTTGCTACTCCAGAGGACTAAGTTGGAATGCCTCCTGTTCAGTGTCTTCTGCCTAACTATACTCTTCAAACCGAAACACAGCAGTTCTCACTTTAGACCTCTTTTTGTATACGAAGAAATCAAATTACATAAATTAATAAAAATATATTGACAAAATAAAGCTGTTGCATTTGGTTATAAGTACATTATAACTGTTACTAAAAATCGCTATGCTGCTTAGTACTTTATTAGCTATAATACATAAAAAAACAACTGTTACGTTCAAGTTCAAGTTTAAGATCAATTGACAGTTCAAATCCTTAACACAAGGATCGAAATCCGACCACCCTGCCATAAAATATAATGTATTTGATTAATTAAACGCGAGCGCAAAACGGCGAATGCACTTAGTCTAAAAATAACATATCCAAGCATATAAAATCGCACATTAGGTTATCGACTCACGAGAACATAAGCGCAGTGGGTGCAGACGACGGCAACGAGGATAGTGAAGAAGATGCCCAATATGAGTCCAGACGATTGAAAGGCCTTAGGCATAGCAAGGATACCCGTGCCAAGGGACGCCTTCAGAAGATGTGTCAGTGTATCCATATTCCTGAAAACGAAAATGTTTGTCTAAAATTTTACATATTTAATTTTACTGTTTGTATCGTACTATTTTGGTATGACATGGAAACCATCCATTCAGAACGATTACACTTTTCAATAAAAAAAAACGTAAGCATTAGCACGGGCCCATAATTTGTGTAACACGCGGCCCCAATTTTTGACGGGTAACGATAAATTTGGCACAAAAATTGACGAATAATATAACTTCTGATTGAAATTGTTAACATCTGTTAGAAACGTTAAGAAAATGTATGCAAACCTATCTTGTATTTACAAAAAACCAAATCCTATATACATATTATACTGCTCACTTTTAAAAGATTTATTTTCCGGACGAGAAAAGATACTTTTATAAGATTTCTAATTGCTCAGAATCATGTCATTAAAGAGTAAAGTTAAATGCTACTTATGAACTGACTGGAAGAACTGAACCGAACTAAATTTAGCTAGCCCTATTCCGAGTACGCTTCGGTAACGACACGATACGCATACTGTTTCCGTACTTCAATATTTCTGTAACAGCGTGCGTCGTGAAGCGCGCGGCAGTTTGCGGCCTAGCCAAACTGCTATCAGTCGCGAAATTTCAATATGACATTCAGTGACCTCATCCGACGATGTGCGACATAAGAGAAGCGAAGAGAAGCGGTTGCGGTCCTTTATAACAAGCTTACAATAGATCCTGATCTGCCTATTCGTTGTGCCCACTGCTACCGAAAGGCGACATCGAAGAAACACGACGACAAACATACATGAAAAATCGCATGACCCAACCAAAAGAAGCATTACTATTGTATTTATTAGACTTCCGCCTGCTACGTTGTCAATTTTGTTTGACCTACCGGATAATTGACACTGCATACTACGGAACTGTCCAGCTACATCTGAAGTTGAGTAAACGACCGATCTTGATCAAATTTATGGCAGCATTTAATTCTTTTAAACTGTGGAACTGTCATTTAAATTGATTTAGCAGTTTTTGCGTGATTGGCAAACGAACATATAAACAGGCAAACAGACTAAAATAAAGGTACTTTTGGTACAGAGGTCCGATTCCCTTCAAAATTCCTTTATCATATATATCATATCTGTCTCGATAGATAATTAGGATTAATATAATAGCTAAGTTCCTTGGGCTTCATCTTCGTGAATTCGGTATGTACGGTAATATTCGTTATATAGCAAGGTATTTATGAGTTGGGTACGTCTCCTTAATTATTAATATGAGTCTATACTACTGAGTTATTTCCTGTTAGAGATGTTTTTATGAGCACCCAAGAACTAAAATGTCTATTACTTTAATACTATTGCAGGGCTACCGACTTCTACTATTAAGTTAGTCAAGAATGTCGTAGGTACATACACAACAAACTATGAACACGAGTAAATTTAAATATCTGCTAGGAGGGATCTTCGTAGGAAGGTTACAGAATGTTGTTACAGAATTTATATAACTTCTCTACAATCCACGATAGCATTCGCTACGCTCTAGCCAGAACGCTATTGACTTTGTCAAGTACCTACTACGTATGCACCGTCATAAATATAGTTTTGTGTAATACAGTGCAGGTTTACATAAGCTTTTAACGTCTAAGTCATTAATTAATAATACCATTTTAAAATATTTATCTGTTGATTTATAATAACTAAATCAAGTTAAGAGTTTGTATACGCTAAGCTTTTTGTTTGTGAAAGAAATATAGTCAGTTATTGGTTAAATGAAATTAATAACTCGTAAGAGAAGTTCTATCATAATAATGCTAACTAAACAATGCACATCCGAAAAGATAAGTATTTAATATTTACATAATTATGTATTACCACGTAATACGTAGGCGTAGTAGGTATAGTACGCACTGGCCATTTTCACTTACAGGTAAGTTTATTAAACCATTAATTACACTCCAGCCTCATCCTTAGCACAAGGATTTAATACTTACAATTGTTGATAGTGAGCGATAAATATATTGTGAAATACTGAGATAGAAAAAACTCAAGAACATTTATAAAGATTTAAATCCTACCTGGAAAACAATGTTTGGTACTCGATTGCAACGATTGATAACGATAAGGTTATCCCGGCAACCTTGCTTATTCTTTATAAAAACTACCAATAAACGACATTGGTTATAGGAACGCTACGGTTATCCGAACAAAATAATATAATAAAAACGCTGCAAAACATCTTCCACGACCTCTGGTTTTTAAAAATAATTATTAATTGGTTGTTGCATTATTATTGCTGCAACATAAATAAACATTATACTTATTCTTAACAGACTATGTACAAAAAAGGAGGTAGTCTGTTTGTTCCGTGCGTATGTAACATTTTCGTGATTCCCTCAAAAACAACTAGGTCGATTATCCTACGTTTTTATTGGCTTGTTTGTAAAAAAATTACAATCGATTTTAAACGATACTTGCTGATTTTGCTAGAGATTCGAAACTCTAAACACCGATCTGAATTGAGTAACAATTCAATATAAATTGTTTATTAAGCCCTTTTTAGTTTTAAAACATTGACATTTTTAATTATTATTTACAATACAGCTACGTTCTTTTATTATTAGATCGTCGAAACCCTTTTAATTGTTGGTTATTTTCATAAAATAAGCACTTGCCTTGTTATAAATTTATCAATAGTTAGTTGTTCTACATTGCTTTCGTTCCTTACGGTCATTATTTTCTTAAACCTACAAATGTTAATATCGAATGCTTATCTTGGTGACGATGCGTGAGAATATTAATACCTTAACGATATTTTTATCTTAATGGAGTAGAAAACGAACATACAGATCACCTGATGTTAAATGGGCACTGCAGCCCGTAGACATCCACATCCAACCCCAAATAGGTCCGAAGTCCTATACGAGGCCATACGTAGATGCGTTACTACCGCAGAGGATTAAGTTGGAATATTTCCTGTCCATTCCATTCTGCCCAACAAAAAACCACAATACAATAGTCTTCACTGCCTTTACACCAAAAATAGGCGCAGTGGTGCTGCCGCCGCAAGGAGCCCTCGACAAACAACACTACCTACAAACAATGACAACAGTAAAAAACGATCATATCAACGTAATAAGAGATTGAACTTACGACGTGGGTTTGTCCAGTTTTCTTTCGGCGAACGGATCGAAATCTGACGCCTCGGCATCTTTGCTCATGTTGTATCTGCAAGAAATTATTTCGTCATGTTACTTCGGTATTTACCTACCTTCAACGTGTGAAATAGGATCTAAGATTAGGTGTTTCACTGGCTGCGGTGTAACAGTAGATGTTTAATGTACCACTGCAAATGGGCACTGCGCACAAACCATTTGAGTTTTATCAAAATCATATCTACTAATGTGAGTAAAATATTTATAAAAATTCATAACAAAGGACACGTCACTGAAAAATACCCAAATAAATGTTAAAAGTGAATTTGAAATTAAAGAATTAATTTTTGATTGAAGCAAATAATTACATTTAAAATTTGACTTTTTATTCAAATGTCTCATAACTGTGGAATATGGCCACTATAGTAATTCACTACAATAACTTTCTATCTGAAATTTGTAATAAGTTGTGAGTTCAGTTCTATATGCACATCGAACATAATATTTTTGTCACAGCTGCACGATTCTATCGACTTTTCTATGCTAACATAAGAGAGGCCATACGGTTTCGACTCGGGAAACCTACAAATGTTCACAAACACTTAATTACCGGTAAGTACGTAACAGCTTATGTAATAGTGGGGTTACTTATATTTTGTAGCAACGACTGAAATAATGTAACAATTAGACATTCCACTTTATTAGGAAATTGGGGGTAGATAATGCTACTAACCAATATTTTAATCAAGAACACTAATCAGTTGAACTCTGTATACTTGATTCCCTGCATGTTTATGTAACATGCATGGAAATAGATTTTCTCAATTATTAGACATTTCCTTTACAAACACATTGTGATAATAACTATTCAATTCATCACGTGTCAGATTGTTACTGTACTAGGTGTACATGACAACACATTGCAAGTATTAGGTATACATGCGATGTCACCGACAAGCCCATTCAATAGATACCTACGTAACTGGCTTGTGAGAGATCGTGTTGTAACTTAAAGCCTTTGATATATAATGTTACTAACATAACTAGATAAGTTATCGCTTCAAAACATAGAGCATCTACCAAGGACCGTGGGTGTGTTCCCTGCCCCGGATCGGTTCGGGGAAGGCAAAAGGGGCATCTTGTACAACAAAGCACATAGCATAAAAACGTTTATTCATTTGATTTTTGATAAAAAATCCAAGTTAGTTTTTAAATACATATTGAACACGCCGGAGAAAGGGCGCCCCCCTTTCTACTACCAAGTTTCTGCTAGACTTTCCAAAAAATATAACATATCATGCAGTGCTAGCTTCCTCGTGCGATTTTTGTCATTTCTCAAAGTACTCATTTTACATAAAAAACGCAATTAATTATAATTAATGTTGCCAGTATAACCTTGATAATTTTATCTTTTAAATATGAGCTATGGTAATAGTAAAGATTGACAAAATAATTTATGTAAGTATCCTTATTTGTCTACGCAATAAGCTAATTTATTGTTAATTTTTGAGATTTGTTTTGAGACTAATCTTATTACTCGCATTATTATTATTTATTCGCATATCAAATGGATATATCACATCAGAATGTCACATTAACGCAAAGAGCATTCCGGCTCATTACGTTGAACTCGAAGGAGCTTTCGCTTCAAGTTTTTTAGTATTAGAAAACTATCATTGCACTCTTGCACCTTCTAAACATTACAAAGTTATACTAGAATCCCCATTCCACAACTTAGCGTAGTATTTGGACCTGGAATTGGATATAAGTGACGCCAAAACTATTCTAAGAGTACCTAGTGTATTATCTTCCTTCTATTGATAACTTTACTACATTTGAAGCAGCTCTCGATAATGTTGGTTCTCTTGAGTGTCTGTTTTGCTCATGGGAGACTCTAACACTAACCTGTTAAAGGTATTGAGCTATTCAACTTCTGTAAAACATTGAGTCTATCGATCTCTCTATTATTTCTTAAGCAGCTACTCGCTATAACTTTGGAATAGACGATTTCTGAATGGACCTAATTATAACCACCTGTTCTGATCGGGTGGAAGCGGTCACGGTGGACGCGGTGGATTCGGTCAGCTTCCGGCTTCTGGGTTTTCGCGACACGATCTTATTTAAGTCTCATAAATTGAAGACTCCTAATGCCTTATGGTCCATCTTTACTTTCAATACCATTACTGCAGATTTTGGTCTGGACTTAGGGTTCAATTCGGTCTCAAACATTAACTGCTATTGTGTATATGCATTGAGCCTCTGTTCCAAGTTTCAACTCTCGTTGGTTAATAAGGACGAAATATTAAGGACTATTTTAACATTCACGTCCAAGATTAGCTAGGTAGAAAGAAAGACTTAGTTTGGCACTTCCCTAAAGACAAAACCCTACGTAACCAACCAATTTTCGTCTTTCGTCTCTGAAGTTTTGAAGCCTGTGTGCACAAGAAAGTCTCGTATTTTTTATACAAACATAACCTCCTCAGGAAATATCAGTAGGGGCTTCTCCCTTGTCACAGCACTACCACAACAATAGTCAAGGTTACAGACTGCATAAGGCATGCCAAACAACTGGTGCTGATTGACATTTCAAATGATTTGAATATAGTCGACCACGACATACTCCTTGCTCTCTTATAGCAGTTAAATTTCTCATCAGCTGCCTTGTATTGGTTTTCGTCCTATCTTCGCGACCGTCAACAATCGGTCCGTCTTGGACTGATATCCTCAGATGGGGTCCAACTAAAATGGCGTGTGTATTTTTATTAACTCTCAATCACTTCTGTCATAAACTGTCCGTATCATCTGACGATCATCTTATGCTGACGATCTGCTGCTGTATTTGCAAACCGGGGTTAATGACATCCATTTTGCTTCCAACTCAACTCAAGACTATTGGCCAATATTAACTACGGAACATTGCCTCCCGTTCTCCATGATAGCACTCGGATTTCACTGAGTGACTCCGTAGAAGATCTTGATCTTTATGTTGATCAAAAGTAGCGGGTACATATTGTTGTACTTATGCAACTTCCTCTTAAACACCTCTTTCTTATGAAGACAAAGCTTCTACTTATCCATACGTTTGTATTGCGTGTAACTGATCACGCTGATGTGTATTAACTGGATCTATCACAAGAATATCTAATTATCTAACTAGAACGCCTGCAAATCAAGCGTACAAACATTTCAACAATTTTGGTTTACACAAATTCGACATCAGGTTCGACATCAACTCAATTCTTCAAAGTAAAGTAAAAGTAAAGTAGTATTAATTAAGTAATACAAAAATATATCTGATTGTAGCAAATTTTAAAAATGTAACTACATGTATTAAAACATCTTATTTAAGTAAAATAAATTACTATAAATTCATTCTACAATATTATGTCGTACTAGCACGATCGCTATCTGCCTAATACCGAATAGTTAGATAGACGGCCGGTTAGTTTTTGAAATTAAAAATTGTTTACTATATAAAACTGTTCAAAATTTAAAATAAGGTTTGCTTAGTTGCATCGTTGAATTCAAAATGGTGGCTAAATCGCCCCTAACGCTTTTGTACAGGTTATTTAAAGGGTTTGGCCACTGTAGTTGTTAAATGAACATAAAGACATTAAAGCCTTATTAAATACGGCAATACACTTAATGCTAAACCTACCAAAAACTAAACATTCTGCTAACATCTATCTCTCTTTACAAAGTTTTGTTTTTACACTTACATTGCACGTACAAAACATATATGTATAACTAGTTTAGCTATTACGCTAGAGATTGTATTTGTTTAATATAATAAACAGGTAAACATGTTTAAAAGCAGCAAAGTATGAGTTTCTCGATGACATATTTCTTATAATACCTACAAAAGAAATAACTGACCTGCTTTATAAAAATTGAATTCCTTACAAAAGTAAAAGTGCTAAAATTGCTGAAGAACATGTATTTACCTAAGTTCGTTTACTTCAAGTTTTAAAACTTAGCACTTTTACTCTCGTTAGCATATTATTATATTTTCATACGTAGGTTGCATATTACTATTAAGAATTCGAATTAATGCTTACTCTGCGATTATTGATTTACTTACGTGCTGACAATTTTTGCTTTATTCTTTTCATCGGGTGGTAGGAAGGTCTCCAGCTCTTGAGCCGGAGGAATGGCTCCGTTTGAGTCCTGATAAATATACACATTTATATTTATACTCTTTAATACCTTTGCAGTGGTCAATGACATAACGGTATTGGGCGTCCAATCTATACAATTCAATTTTGCAATAAGACAGTGGCGTAAGGCACCGTTAATATATAGGCGATCGGCTTGGTTGATTGAAATCGTATTGACGACTGCTATACTATCTGCCAGTATCTGAAGATTTATTAATGCACTCAAAAATAATAACAAGAACACCCAGGTCTGGAACAGACGTCGAGATTCATTCATTTAGATTTACCCCTGGGAATCGAACCCATTACGCTCTGAATGTAAGTATGTTTTTATATTATAATAGCGAACGACCATGCAGGCCACCTGACGTTAGCGGTTAATGCAGCCCATGGACAGCCACATCAAACCTCAACTAGAACGAAAGTCCTATCTGAGGTTGTATGTGGTGGTGGTGGTTGCATGGTGTTGCTACTCCTGAGAAATAAATCGGAATACCTCCTATCCAGTGTCTTCTGCCTAACTACACCCTACAAACCGAAACACAGCAGTTCTCACACTACTATCTTCGAGCCCTCGACATAACACTGTACCACCATACATCTTTTGATTGTAAAAATATGTACTGCGACTGCATTTATTTTTTCAAATATTTAATAAAAGTGTTTACTTACGTTCACCATCTTGTCTGAATGTCTTCTATGTATTCCTTAATATCTGCAACAAATGAAAACGTTGATGAAAATTTAATTCAATAAAACTTATATCATATTGCCTATGAAATACAATGACGGCGGTCGTCTACATAAAAAAGCTGATAGTGAGCAAATTCAGAAAGGCAGACTTTAGAAATATATCTTGGTGCGTTTGGTCATAAATAATATATGGACAGATTAAAGGCAATAAAAGATAAGTAATAACGCTAGACATACAACAACGCTAGACGCTAATTCGATTATTTTGTGAATTTTTGAAAACTTTAGGTCTTTATCATTATGAAAGTATTACTTGATCCCATTTGAACAGTTGATTTACAATGTACACAATTTTATCGAGATTCGTCTAATATTCAGGTCGCTACCGTGTAGCCAAATTTCAGTTTTTATATTTTGTACCTATCTTAAAAAAACATATTCATTAAGTTACCGAGAACTTCAATAACTTGAGAATTGCGTCACGAAATAAAATAAAAACAATAATTAGGTAAATCTGTCATTAATCTGCATGTATG
>DWKW01000013.1:0-27384 GCA_018250115.1 Doberes anticus | reverse complement strand
TCCTATCTGAGATCGTATGTGGATGCGTTGCTACTCATGAGGACTAAGTTGGAATGCCCCTTGTCCGGTGTCCTCTGAATAACCACACCCTTCAAACCGAAACACAGCAGTTCTCACACTGCTGCTTTACGGCAAATAGGTGTAGCGGTGGTGCCACCGCAAGCGAGCCTTTGACATAAGACTCTACCACCACCATTTACGTAGTCGCTAGTGGTATGATGTAGTGGGATCCTAGGCATTAAAATTGTGAATAACATCATTTATTTTATAACATTGTCATTTTCTATGTTTAGAGTAAATTGAGTTGACTACAATCTACCTACCTACCAAACCAGTCTCCTATGTGTCAACATCATCACTGCTCTCGTTTTCCCGCATTATGAGTATATGACTACTACCAGACATTTTTTAAATTGCTGCTACATATTTGTATGTAAATGGTGAATTTACTTTTAATCTGAGTCATTTTAAGTTATGCTGTGACCTTGGGTTCTTTACAAAGCGAAGTGTTACTGAATCACACTAAGAGACACTTTAAGTACCTTCTACTATAACTACATATTGTTGTGTTCTATCCACATGTCATGTTTTGGTCCTATTTGAGGATGCTCTTTTAATACTACTTCAATACAAAAAAATATCTAACTAACACTGCAGTTTATGCAAGAATTCAATATATGCCTATTATAGCAACTTATATTCGTAAACTCTATCAAATTCAAAGTGCAATCCTTGTTTCCTTATGAGGGTAACACTTAGTTCTTAAAATTTCACAAAATAAGTGAAGTAGCAGCTATTTAACTATTTATTTTGAATTTTGTGCATCATTGTACTTATGAAACAAAGAAGCACTGCCACTGAGAGAAGAATAGGACCCACTTCTACTGTCTTTTGGAAGGTCACCACAGCTTTATTGATGTCGCAAAATTGTGTATCTGGAATATTTGTTATTTTTGAGCTTAGAAGGAAAAAATGGAGCTTAAAAAGGATGCTGGATAATCCACCATTTCACTCCTCACATCAAAAACTATGTTCATTAGGCTAAGTATGCTGAGATGCTTCCTGATGGTGGACCATACTGCGAGTAGATAATTTTCTATTTCCCTGAAGTAGAATACAAATTCTTCAATTCCTTTAAAATAAAATATTCATTGACAATATTACTACTTGCGTCACCTGTGACGACGTCAATGGTAGTGTGCGAAGCATCTCCGTCGAATTTTAACAACATTGCACGAATCCAATCCATTGCGACGGTAATATTAATAATTTAGACGTTCGTTCTTGCCACGTATGCTTAAGCTGTGGAATGATCATCCTCCTGAAGCATTTCCGGAGCGTTATGACATGGGGTTCTTCATAAAAGGCGCTAAATGAGGTCTCCTTCCAAACCAGCAACGCATTGGCAGCTCCTTGTGTTGCTCGTGTTTATAGGCGACGGTGACCACTTACCATCAGGTGGCCCTTCTGCTTGTTTGCTTAGGTTGTAAAAGAACAATTTTCTTATGATACTTGCAGTACCTCCTTTTAAAATCGTTCTTTATAATAATGTCACGTAACGTATTATTTTATTTGTGTAAGGGAAATCTTAATCTGAGGAGAGTAGGCAGTGTAGCATCATACACAATGGAGAGGTTCCGTGACCAATTCCGTCAAATTGCTACAGGAACTAGTTCATAGATTGTAGTAGATAGATTGTTGTAATAAATGGAAAAACTTAACGTAACTTTTTTGTCGATGATCGCAAGGTTTTTCGACGTTCGCGTAGTTGTAGCTACAAATATAATTTATTCGGTGATAGTGATACCATAACTTCGTATTTACCAATAATTTGTACGTTGTGTCGTTTTATTTCACGACCTTATCACATAAATGCTGGCTAACTAATATCAATAACTAAAAATAAGCATGAAACCTAAGTTCGGAGACTAATCAAGCAGCTTTTACGTGTGTTTCGACGGATTTGATACTAACGTAACTCTGCTAGCTAATAATATAATAGCTGATGCTGCTAATGGTGGTGGTGACTCTATGGTGGTAGTCTTATATTGAAAGCTGGCCTGTGGTGGCACCACCGCTGCGCCTATTTGTGCCATAAGGTAGCATTGTGAGCATTGCTGTGTTTCGGTTTGAAGTAATAATGCCTTCACTAACTATTTCAGAGAAATATCAGTGTCAACAGTTCAGGGAACTTAAATCATGAAATGATGGTGATGTTATGTCTCAATTTAGATATATGTAGGTTTATTGAGTCAGTCAGCTTTTTCATCCATTGTCTGTGTAACATATAACAATAACAAGGTTAAAACGGAATTTATTGTATGGATGTTGATATATTTTTCCGATTGGTGTTTGAAGGCTCAGATGTCTGGTGCTGCGTTACCTGTGGTTTGAACCCGCAACTGTGTGATATCGATTTTCCACGTACCGCATAGGTATCTTGTGTACTTGTGTGTAATAACGATGTCTCGTCGAGTATGTATTTATATCTAAACGTACGCTGAACGTACCCAATTAAATGTTATTTTGCATCAATTTGCATAGTTTATCTATTTACCAAAAAAAAAAATTCGTTTAAAATACGTTTTGTTATTGTTCGTCTTTAAAGTACTTGTTTGAATGAAAAATTATCACAAATTGGGTTTTATAAAAGAAAAACAATAGATCTATGGCCTGAACCGACAGTGTTTTTCAGACAGACAATTTCAAGACACGAAAGCTGTTAATAACTTTTTATTAACTAAAGTTAGTTTGATTAGTAATTATAATTTAATAACTGATTCGTATCGACGTTCGTTAATTATTGTTAAGTTACCTAGATGTTAGATTTCAAAGGGAATCTAGATTTGGTTAATAAGACAAGATTGTTGATTACGTTTGCCGTTTACCGAACCGTGTCGTAGTAACAGCAAAATGAGTTCAGCGTAAATATAGAAAATTGTAGACATCACAAAAATGGCCTTGGGGATTGTCTTCTTGTGAACGTAAATCGTCTATGATTTTACTCGCCTAATACATTTCTACTTTGATTGTTTAACCGACCTTGGTCCTGCTGTCGAGTCAAGGTCACCGATACTGAACTCGAGAGATAAAACTAGCTCCGCTTCATGTACCTCTTATTGTAGTTTGGGCGGCGATAAGCTCTGGTTGATTAGTAGTGCCTAAAAAGTTATAGTGGGGGAACGAAAGAGGTCGTTCACCCCACTGCGTGTATCAATTCGAAATAACTCTGCATGATGGATGACGAACGCCGAGCTGCGATCGCTTGTTAGGATCAGATGAAACACATGCGACCGTATAGGTACTAAGTCGTATTTAAAGTACGCGTATACAGTACGTTCATATCTTGTTTTCAGACAAAGGATTCAAAGCATTTATGTTTGTACCTATTTACATAACTTTAAATTAACGTAAATATATCACGTTAAATTGGAGCGGGATGCTTTTGGAGGCTTTGTTTACGTTTGTTTACAGTCAACTGACCTGGTGTAGTTTTCGCTGCAATAGTTTTATCTGTAATAAATGTGTGCAGTACGCAGAGATAACGCCGGGTACTGTGACTAATGTGACTACCATTTATGTTTGTTTATTATAATCAGTAGCTAAGTTAATTATGTATGGTATGCAGGAAGTGAAACTAGTCGTTTGATAATTATATCATTTTAGGTAAATTTCGAAACGGTCGCACTTTTTTTTAGATTATTGTAATCGGTGTCATGGTCCGATACTGACTTTTTGTTCACAATTTTTGATGAATTACAATAAAATTTAGTAATCTCTGTTCGGATTAAATATTGGTCAAATCGAACACAAAGTATCAGTGCCTGTAGAATTCAAAAAACTTAAAAATTTAATATTTGACGCACTGAACGTGTCATTTAAAAGATTTTTTTTTTGCATTTAATTTGTCCATATATCAGTGATTGGTTAAACGTACCAAAATATGTAACAAAACACATTATTTAAAAAACATTAATTATCACTATTGATATGTTTGTGTAAAAGCTAGCTTTTCGTAACTTTAAGACTTCCGAACGTCATAGTCTCAATCTAAGTACATACTAAGTACGTATGTACGAACAGAAACGTGTTTTGCTGGTAAAATAATTAGACTCGCATAAAACCTGTCTCAAGTCTACCCTGCTGTTAGACTAGCGAAAGTTTTGTTCAATAATATTTCAATAGCTAAATAATTTATTTTTTACTAAAACATTTTACATATTTAACAGTCGAACTAAGGCAATATATATTATTTAAATGAAATACTTCACTTTTGTTTCTGTAACTTCTGTTGCAGACAATTTTTATATTTAACTTGCCTCGTTACGAAAATATAGGTACCGTAGGGAAGCGTGGGCATGTCTGGTGTATGTAAAACTATAATATGAATAAAGTTTTAAATGCAATAACAGACTGTGATTAACTGATATGAGTACCAGGGCAACGTGAATGTGTACCATATGTGATACTATTTCGGTCGTTAATTTTATTTCGGGTCCGTTCCCAGCGCCGTGACCCACTGACGCGTATTATATATAGTCGCTGCCTGCCCTTTTCTATACCTGCATTGTCTATTTCCATCACATAATTAGGAGATTAGCATACTGAGACATACTTTATCCGATTTTAACCCCTCTGTTCATATCAAAGACATCCCAGTAATTCATTTAATAGTAGTACAAGAATAAGCTCTCGTGTAAAGTTTATTAATGTGTCAAAATTATGGATGCATCTACGCGTATAACATACTAAAATCTACACAACTAACGCCGATGGTGGCAAATCGTTTGTTGTATTTTAAATAAGAAGAGTTATCAGTTGAAGGGTAAAGATGTATATAGAAATAAAATGCGTTTGTTTTGGTGTGGCAGGGCAGCAGCGAGCATGGGTGCTAAGCAGAGCAAGCGCTCGGTGGACATCAGCGGCAAGGAGGCGGAGAGCGCGGGGGAGGTGGCGGCGGCGGGCGCCGGCGGCGAGGGCCGCGTGGAGCCTCTGGCGGACGCGGACGCGCTCAAGCCGCAGCTGAACGGCGACGCACACATCCACGAACCAACGGTAAACAAACACCACCACCACCGCACGCTCCCATTTCGGTCCCGACTCGCAACCTTCGCTCGCCGCTCGATGGCACTCCACAATGCGATACGTTATGCTATTGTTCCGGAGTTGACTTCGCTTCGACGAATGCTTTTGTGATGCCCGGATGTTATACATAAATTATAATCGAGTCATGATTGTAGTCTACTCTCTAGGGGAACGGAACCCGTATGATGTTCCGTAATGATGATCTATTAATCCAAAATGTAGGTGAATGCTTTTTGAACTGCAACTAATTGCATACAAAAGACCGATGCAATTGTTCGTTTGTTAATGAAAACAACATGAATCGCGTTTTTGTTATACGACTTATTTATGTAAAAAAAAAATGTACATGGCACATATTTGACTAAAAAGTAAAACTACAGATGATCAGATGAGACGCAAGCAGGACGTAAGTTTCACTGTCTATTAAAACAAAATACAAGTTAAAACGCTGATGGGGTTTATTAAATTTATAAATGAAATTTTTGATTCATAAACCTATTTTAAATGTGATGTTATAACAGGAATAAATGAATAAGTTTGTGAAGTTGTCACACCAAGTTGTTCATGGTTTGCTATGTGTTAGCATTTCATAATTTGATCCGATATCAGTCCTTTACGGATATCAAGCATTTTAAAATGCGATATAGGTATTTATATATTTTTTTAAATCTATACACAGAGTATATTATGTTGGTGAGCTATATTTTTAAATTAACATTCGGGATGTCTTCTGCTGCTTACATTATAGTAATGCGGGATGTAAGCATAACACGACTGGGGCTATCTTGTTGAGTTTAGTTTAGTTCCTATTTTCCCTACTTCCTTCTCCATACTATACCAGCTCCATGGTACCATATCGTTGAATTGTCAACGAAGTTACATGTATATGCTAATTTTAACTCAATCGGGTGTCAGCAAGTGCCTGAAAAATGGATTACAATTTTTTAACCTGAAAGACAGATAGACCGGCAGGCAGACATACGAACGATGCAAATAAAAAAACTTGACGGGCAAAATGGAAATAATGTCTTAAAAGTTCGTGAACTCGAAAGCCTGATAAACAGATTATTTGTCGAAGTAATAAATCACTGTGATTTTCATTAATTACAAATATGCAAACTTAAGAAGTACAGAATAACATCTATTTTTCATTCGCAGGATAAAGAAAAACAGCTTGAAGGTGAGACTCCGGAGAACGAGAAAGACGTCAACACTGAGAAAGAGGTCAAAGAACAAGAGGAAAGCGAGAAGGAGAAAGAAGAAGCGCCCGTGACGAACGGAGACAGCGATCAAAAGGGCGAGAACGGAGACACTTCCCCCACCTCGGAGGACGGCAAAAAGCCCAAAAAAGAAAAGGTACGGTTTTGATTAGACAGTGTCGAGCCATGTGTTGTCTTAGTAGTGTTATGACAAGCTACCTTCGTAATTTATTTTTAGACAAGATGTTTTTGATCTCTTCTAAATGGAATATGGGACAAAATTTTGACATTTAGACTAGATATTTAGCTGCGTACGTTTTTAATTTTTATATATGAATGTGAAAACTTAGCCTAACAAGACTCACTATCGTATAATCTAGAGTTTAAAGTTTTAGTTTGTGTATTTAGCCTAATATTTACAAATAGCATATAAATGAAATATGTAATTAAAATTATAATAATACTTCACAACCTGTGCGTCATTTTTGTAGTATTAGTAATACGTATTACTAATTACACAAGAAACAGTTTATTTTGCCATTGTTCATTTTAAATGTGACGTCACTAACTTTAGATGTCAAACTTTTGCATGTGCGTGCGTGCGCCTTTCGATGTCTTTTAACCCTGAGCATGTCGTGGACAGGTCAAGAAGAAATGGTCGCTCAGGTCGATCAGTTTCAGTAGGAAGGATAAACCCAAACAGGAGAAGAAACAGAAAGATGAAGAAGCCAAAACAAACGGGGAGCCAGAGAAAGTTCCAGAGGAGGTAAGTGAAATGCATTTTGCGTAACGGAAATCGTTGGATAAAATTTCATAAATGAATAAAAACTCGACACAAATATTTTTTTTTGAGTTAATCCATCGCATCACTAGCAGACAGTACTTTTGATCTTATTGTAATGGAGTGAGTAAGCATATCTTAAAATCTGTGTAAGAGCAACAACTTTCTAGTTTTCTCCCCACTAAACTTATTCGTATTCGATGGACGCTGTTAGAGTTCACAATATAGCAGACATTCGCGCAGATCCTCGGCGCTACACGTACTCGTTGGAGGCATCCATTATTGAAGTGGCGTTGACCCACTTTCGTTTCGTTCAGTGTGCCTTATAGACGACAATATCTAAAAACAGGCTTGATAACTAATTAATGCATTAAGGCGCAAAGTCAATCGTCGTCAGCCTTACTATGCTAATTTCAGATGTTCTTTTTTTGTGAAATCGTTACTGTCAAGGCAAGGTCTTCGTTGCAATTAATTAACTGGTGTCTTTTGGATTATTTCGTCGTATCTGTCTCAGAAATTGCAATGTTTTGCAGCTTGCTTTATGCAAAAACTTCCTCACCATATCCATTTAGACTCATGAATAACATCGAAAGGAAAGTTTCGTAAAATATCAATGTACATAAAATAATCAACATAATATTGTGTTCTCATTTTATTTTGCCTTTGTGATTTTTTTATCTGCCTATAAAAATTAAATGGAATTGTTTGTCTGTTAGGAAAATGTTTTTGCTATAATCGCTTGGAAATTCGATTTTAATGGAACTTTCAATAAAAGGAACAAAAAGAATTAGTCAAGGCGTAAAAGGCTACACAAAATATTAAAATACCTCTTAAAGGTGTGAAATTGGAAATGAAAGTTTTTATGGTCTAACATGGATTTAGATTTAAATTTGGCGCACGGTGTGTCACATATCCTGAGTTAATAAAACACTTTTATCCCGGGAAAACCTAGGAAGGATTCCCTAGGGAATTTTTATTTAATTTTTCCCCTTTCCATTTTTTTGTCGTAAACTGGCACAATCTAGTTAACATTAAAACGACATGTCAATAACTTAACGCGACATCTGTAATAAAATAGTGTCTGAAATAGTTAAGTAATCGTTTTAATGCTCGAAACAGCCTTGCAGTTCGGACGGCTAGGAGCCAACGATTTCTATGACAAGAAACTATTGCGTCGTAGTACATTGCACCCGAACCGGCGCGCGAAGAACAATGCGCATTATAATTCAAAGTGGATCTATATCCGCGCTCACCAAACGTGAGCCGCCATTGTTCACACCGATGCCACGCTATTATTGATACTTTGTTCATTGATAAAATATGGACACCGTCAGACTTACCCTCCATCCAGGACCCCGAGTACCGGTTTGCGCCGTTAAATTTTTCCTAAAATCTACTTGGTAATTTGTGATAATTAATCGAGTTAAAATTGAACAATACTAAACTCATTTAACAAATTTCGAGAGCATCATGTAGTAATTCATTGAAAATGCAATGTTTGCCCAACAGACTGGATAGTTTTTTTTTTTATTATAGTTTTTAATGACGTTAGATTGCCAATATCAAATTATTTTAAAATAAATAATGAAAACGAATACATACTTGATCATGACAAGTAAATGTTTATTTCTTTCGACTGGCAGGATTTGTAGGAAATATAAAACTTTTCACCCCTTAAGAAATATATGTTTTTTAAGTATGCACATTTTTATCTTTTTACAAAGTGAGATACGTAATAAACCTCGACCGCACTTCAATTTTGAATATTAGCTAATAAATAGAAAATTATTTATAGTCACAAGGAAATGCTACATGTCTGTGAGTTGTCTATAGCGTTCTCGAAAGCGTGCCTCCAAAGTCCACCAACCCGCCCTTTCTTCCCTTTATGAACGGACCTATGCCCAACTCGCGAGACAGTAATAGGTTTATTTTGACTTATTATTGAACTAATAAAGGAGATAATAATATCCAATTTGATGGTCCATTTTATATTAACGGCTCCTGCGGCCATTATCGTCTGTATGGCCCTTTAATGTATAAAGTTTAATTGAGTTCTGAATTCTAGGCAATTAAAAATGTATTACATGCAGCAGCGGGTTCAGAAATTTAAAACTATACGAGATAGCGGAATATCGGAAAAGGAAAACGTACGTAAATATTCAATTGGCAATTACGTCAGGCAATACATGTTGTTCCCGATCGGAAACTGTCAATAAAGCTTTCCCTTAAATTTAACGTTTCACTTATATGAGTGTTACGCACACAGGAGTCATTAAATTACAAGTGTATTTTATAACTAATTGAAACCAACAAAATTACACGAACGAACCACAAAATTAATTATCGGGGTCAAAGACTCGTCTGTAATAAGTTGGAATATGGTGTGCGCGAGCTGCACCAAAACAGTGTTCATCGATCAGGGCTGCCGTTTGCTCAATATTAACTATTGCATTTGACTTAGGAACGTGAATAAGTTGGCCAAGACGTCAAGTTGTATCTACCGAACGTCTATAACTTTTGATGGATTCGATGCCAGTCGGCTTTCAATATTGTTCAGATATGTCTATTTGTCGCAAATCGACACCGATTTTATTGTTTATCTAGTAGATGATGCCCGCGACTTCCTCCACGTTAGTGCGGAACTGAAGTGTCTGATTAATAAACGAGATTACACTGTGACAGTCATGGGATTAAAATATGCAAATTCAAAATCTTTCGTATTCGAATTTGAATACGATGGGGTGTAATACTGTAGGGAAATTTGTAAAGTTTATCGCTCCCATCGCGCATAAACGGCTGATTAAAATTAATATATAAGGTATTGTTCCCGTGAAAGAAAAAGATCCCCTCTTAATTATTACCGCCGTTTTTTTCCTTAACCTTTTTTGTTTTGAATTCCAAGAGTACAAAGCCGCTAGTACCAGGCTAGTCCATAGTCAATGTAGTCCATATTTCCAGCAGCAAATTGGACATTTTGATCTCTTCTTTAATAACCCGCTCAACTACATAACCTTTTGGCCCAACGGACGTGCAACGGCATGTACTTAGAAATTTAATGAAGTGATCGACTTTAAATATTTTTTTATTATAACAATGAAATAATAGGTGAAAATAAAACCGGCAACCCTGGTGAAGCTTGTAAAGGCTATAAATGAATGTTCATGTCCTCGTTTGACTTGGAAGAGGTAACACGTGTTGAGATATTTCGGTACCTACTTATTATCATTAACGCTATAAGCGTTACCATGAATATAGTAAAGATATTGCATTACAAACATTTGACATTCATATTTTTCAGTTTTATCAATAATAATAAAAATAACGTACGCTTCACTCTCATAGCCCCACAGTAGGATTTAACCTGTGTCATGGGTACCAAGGCCACACAGAGCAACAAGCACAGAAGCACCCAGACCAAGTACAGCAAATTTCTGCCGCGTTGGGAATCGAACCCAGGACCCTCTGAACGGCAGACCGCATGTTAACCACCGCGTCATACAGATGGTCAATATCAATAGAATCCTTAAATGTTATACTTTTGCGATTCGGGCGAAGCTTTCCAACTTATGTCAACAAAAGACATGCCTTATTTTCTACAAGTAGTTGATGTAGCAGTGACAGCTTGGAAATACGCATCCCTCTCCTGTGGGTCCGAGTTCAAATATCAGTTTGCACGTCTAATTTACGTATTTGGCGTATTAAAAATTAATTATCACCCGGTTAAACGGTGAAGGAAAACGTCGTGAGGAAACCTGCGTGCATGACGGTTCTCCAAAATGTCCTCAAAGGCATATGAAATCCGCCAAGCCGGCTGGCACTTGGCCAGCGTGGCGGCCTAGATATTCTCATTTACCGTGCCCGTGCCCAGCAGTAGGACGTTGAGTGTAAAAATATGCCTATCGGAAACTTGTCATCATTTTTCTTTGCGGTGAAGGAAAACACAACGAAGAAACCGGGACGCCTGAAAGTTAATAAATATTTGAATAACGTCACACAGCCCCACAGTAGGAATCAACCTGTGTCGTGGGCACCATGGACACACAGAAACAAGCACACAAACACCCAGACCGAGTACAGAATTCTAAATCATCATTTAAATTTCTGCCCCGCTGGGAATCGAACCCAGGACCCTTGGAACGGCAGACCGCGCGTTGACCACGGCGCCATACGGGTCGTCGTGTCACAACGATCTCAAAAGCGTGTGAAGTCGACCAGATCGCTCTTGGCCAGCGTTGTGGTCTATAGCATAAACATGATAGGACGCCAGTGCCCAGCAGTGGCGAAGTAATAGGTTCTAATGAATCCGAAATGTCTACGGTCCGAAAGCCTGTTGACTGCGACACCCATTGCGAAACAAGTTTTGAACTGCAAAATAAAATTAGCGCCGTGGGGCTGGTTTTCCGACAGCGTTGTGGGCGTCGCGGCCGCAGGCAGAGCGAGTTACGAGCTCCTCGCTGGAGCTAAACACGCAAGTTCACCTTATATCCAGTTTTCATAGCACCATATAATTATACGTATTATAATTTACCTATGGGATAACGAATTATTTACACATTGTCCGGACCTGAAGTTGTCTTATTGTTATTAAAACGTCTCTTAGTGTACACCAGCCTTTCGATAAATGATTATAACGCTTCAAAGTCACAGATGAATTGAATTATCTATGTGTGGGAACATCCAGGAATCTATATTCATCATTAAACTGTCCTGCTAGAAATCGAACCCAGGACCTTCCCACCGGCACACCGACATGTTGACCACTGTTCCATACGGGTCATTAAAAATAATATCACTCAGGAGACTATTTTGAATCAGAAATTGCTTAAAACGCTGTAATACGTATAATATGAACAGAAGAAACGCTGTAGTAAAATGTACAGAATTACTACAGATAACAAAGCATTTACACATGACTACAGATTATATTTTAAGTACTGAAAACTAACTATTTATTTACACATAATTTTGATGGTGGTAGAGTCTTATGTCGATTTCTGCCGTAAAGCAGCAGTGTGTGAACTGCTGTGTTTCGGTTTGAAGGGTATAGAGGCAGAAGACACTGGACAGGAGGTATTTTAACTTAGCCCGCAGGAGTAGCAACGCATCCACATACAACCACAGATATGAATTCCGTCCTACTTGAGGTTTGATGTGGATGTCCAAGGGCTGCAGTGACCACTTAACATCAGGTGGCCTGCATGCTCGTTTGCCATGTGAATAAAAAAAAAGCAATTTGATATACAGTCTGTTCGAAACTAACACGAAAGTAATAGAACACTGAAGATACTGATTTAAAAAAAAATGCTTCGAACGGTGTAATATCTAGAATATTTGAAATGTGCGAATTCAGACAGTATGGGAAACCCTTTGATTTGTTTATAGCGTGATCATCGTTTATGATCGTGTGAACAATGGTGTTTATAACACAGCGCGGCGCGGCGGTTACGGGCGGGGGTCGACACGCGGAGCGTACGGTTCAAATTGCATGTAGCTGAATAACACGGTGTCCGTAACGGCTCGTCTGCTGTTTTCATAATAAACCTTTCAATGGAGCTTTGAAATAATAAGGAAGGTTCCCATTTCATATTGATGTTATCGACCTATTGACGTATTGTGGCATTCCGTTAATGCATTCTTCTCGTTGTGTGATTTGTTTCTCGTTTTTAATTTTACTTGTATTATATGTATGCAGTTGATTGGAACCTCTGGGATTGAAACATTATTCTTTTAAAACTTAATATCAGTTTGTTGCGATTCTTTTTTTCTGTTAATAGAATAGCAAACGAGCATGCAGGCCAAGTGTTCACTGCAGCCCATAGACATCCACAACAACACAACTAGGACGAAAGTCCCATCTGAAGTCGTATGTATCTCATGAAGACTAAGTTGGAATGCCTCTTGTCAATCTCTTCGGCCTTACCACACCCTTCAAACCGTAACACAGCTGTTATCACACTGCTGCTTTACGGCAGAAATAGAAGCTGCGGTGGCGGCGCCGCAGACACGAGTCTTCGACGTAAGACTGTACCGCCATCATTCGGTCAGAGGTATCAGAATTTAAAAGATAACGTTTTAATTAGCAGAACCCGTAAGATTGTAGTAATTGGTGCAAAGACAGGTCATTCAACTGTCGATAACGACTGGTTATAAGTTATAATAGTGCGCGTCTGAACCGGGTGCGATCCTTCTGCTATCTCATGTTATTTATTACACATGCAAATCATACCCGCGCCGGCTTGTCACACGATTCTGCTCCAAGGTATTTAAATTAAGTACGTTGTGAGGCTAAAACATTGATAGAGGATATAACGAATGTTGCGATGAATTGTATCGTTCGTGATTCGTTAAATTGTATAATATGAAGAAAAAGAGTTTGTTTTCAACATCCTTCTCTAACTCCAAAATTGCTGCGGGGTTGCTGCAATTTATTCTATTGGACGCAATTGTCTTGATCTGGATAGCTTGGCAATGAATGAGTCGATTAAGCGCGACCGACATTTCTGTAACGACCAGGCTACGTGGATAATTAAAATCTAATGATCCGAAAATTGTTTGGCTCGTTAATAATCACTAATGCACTTAGGATGTACTTCATCCTGGTAATTTTTATAAATTTAACACTAAACGCTTCAGATTATTAACATTTGTAAGTCGGCAAAGAGTACCTAACATACATATTTTTAATATAATATATAGTAATTGGTACTTAAATCTTAAATTAAATGTTATCTGGACGACCCATATGGCCCCGTGGTCAATTTGCGGTCTGCCGTTCGGGGGGGTTCCTGGGTTCGATTCCCAGCGTTGCAGAAATTTGAACGAATTTAGATTTCTGTACCTGGGTCTGTCTGGTGTTTGTGTGCTATGCGAGTCCATGGTACCCACGACACCGCTCACATCCTACTATAGGGCTATGAGTGTGAAACGTTGTTATCTTAAACTTACTGCAAATACATAACTCATCGAACATACAGAAAAAGAACGTTCCTGAAACGTGTATAATATTATTGCCAACAGTAATTTGCATGTTTTTTAATTTAACAATAGATAGCAAAGCAATTATTTCGGGCAACTCCACAGGAAACTACCTGAGTATTGTTGGAAGTCGGTGCATACAAATGGTTAGTGCTATTTGTCATCGTTTTAATTTTACGCTCAACTAAGCCAAAATCCTGGTTTTTAGCAGTCAAAGTGAAAAACATTAATATTACAACGCTAAATAAGAGTAAATTAACCCATTTACATTTTATTTAATGCTCTTAATGCTATAGAACGGACAATAGAAATTTGTTGTTAAATATTTACGTTCCAACTTTGAAAACATATTAACAGTTTATACATCGTTTAAAATTAATCAAAATACATTGTTTCATGAGTAATTAATCAATGTTGTTATTAGCCTACTTAATTAATATGAATACACGCCACAAAATACTTTATCTCCAGGATAACGGCAATTACGGTAAATCCGATGTACTGAGTATTGTACGCAGTGGTATGAGTCACCAAACACATACATACGAGGAAGTCTATCTATGGAAACTGTTTTCCGTTCTATAGTTACTGACCTTTTTAAATTGTTTGTCACTATTCGAAATTAATGATGCATCCGCTTATCATAGAGATAATCTGAGGTACTTATCACACGTTTCTAAAAATACTGAAGGGGTTGAAAATATAATGAAAAGGCTACAGCTGCAAGGGAAATACGACCGACCGAATTTTTATTTAAAATCTAAAATATTATATAGACTTTTTACAATTATTCTAATATTTATTTGGTTTCTCTAGACTTATAACTGTTCAGGTGTTAAGGATTAGCCGAAGCTTCTGTCGACTCTACCGAAACCGAAAATACTTTTGACCACTAATGAATATAAATAATTACTAAAAGCATTAAACACTCTCATTACACATTGTTTTTGCTAGTAACAAGTTTTTTTTTTACGTTTTTTATAATGAAGACGTAATTATTTTGAAAGGAGTGTCAATTCCTCTGAGAGAGGCGCTTGTTTACTACATAGTCATATTTAATGGATATTAATATTTAATACATTTAAAAACGGTTACGTTCCACCACTATTATGGTCTGTATTATGGCTTGCGGCACCACCACCAATGCCCTTTTTATAACTTGACACTGAAGACACTGGACAGGAGGCATTCAAACTAAGTCCTCAGGAGTTACAACTCATCCACATATGACGTCATATCTCTGATGGGCCTTCCGTCCTACTTAAGGTTTGATGTGGATGTCCATGGGCTGCAGTAGTCACTTAACATCATATGGCCTGCATGCTCGTTGTTTGAGCAGCAAAGTGGATTACACGCCTGTACCTTCCACATCTCTAGGTTGTAGCTACATCTATATCAAGAGCATTAGAAATTAATTTACAGACTAGTGTTACTTTTTGTTTCTAATTGTATATTCAACTTACTCGATACCAAAAATAATAACGTTTCACATTAGCCCCACAGTAGGATTTTACCTGTGTACACCCACGTGCCATGGACACACAGAAAGAAGCCACAAACATCCACACTAGGCAGAGAAATCTAAATTCATCATTCAAATTTCTTCCCTGCTGGGAATCGAACCTAGGACCCTTCGAACGGGGCAGACCGCACGTTGACCACGGCGCCATACGGGTCGTCAAAATATTCTGAACTTATCAATGCAACAGCAAGGCACTAGAGTTGGATGTTTCTACTTCAGTAAACAGAGACGGCCTTGTGTACTGGTATCGTTTTATTGTTTGCCACAAGCTTGCGGTTGCATATGAGAAATGAAACATGTCACTGTGTTTTTTTTATTTAAAACTATTTGCACTTGGACATAAAAAATACAGGATTTTTTAATATCCAAATGCTATGTATAAGACTCCTAAAAACTTATTAAATGGCAACCATTGACTACTGAAACACTGAAAGTGATGCAGTTTATAACATTATAGTATAATAAGGTATGACAGTGTGTAATTACATGTATCGCGTTTATTACATCCCAAAATTTGTTTATTTATTTAAAAAAAATAAACAATCTTACATTCTCATAAGGCACGATGAATGATTTGTTATTGTTGAATCTCATATTTGTGCCAGCCCTACTACCCAACTGCAATTTGATATAACATGATCGTGTGAGCATTGAAGGGTAACTACTTATCTAAAAATGAGAATCAATCTTCCGTTACAAAAAATATGCTATATATGACAACGTACGAGTGGAACTCCCTTCAGTCTTTGCTCTGAATTCTTATAACATACACTAGTATCGCTAATTTGCTGCCATGGCCGATGACAAGGTACCTAAAGTGTTTGTGTTCATTAGTGCAAGTGATTTTCTTTACATTATTTATTCTCGGAAACGATTTACTCAACGTTAATTAATTTTACAGGTGGCTGAAACAACTACCGAAACTGAAGTGAACGAAGTGGCGGAAGAAGCAAAACCTGAGAAGGAAGTCAAAGAGGAGAAGACTCCCGAAACTCCAGTAACTGAACCCATCACAAACGGTAGTAGCACCCCTGAAACTCCCAAAGTAGAAACCCCTGCTGCCGACGAACCAGCTAAGGAAAGTCCAGAGAGTGACAGGCCAGAAGCCAAAACTGAAACTGAACCAGAACAGTTGCCTGTCAATGGACTATCCTTAGATGAACCCAAAGTTGAGGCACCTGAGGTGCAACAAAATGAACCAAGCAAACCCGAGGAAATCACTGTTGAATCACCAGAAATCGTCCCTGCAACTGAAATTCCTGTTAAAAAAGAGGTTTGTGTTGATCAAATGCCTTTGATAGAACCTACGCCTCCACCCCTCCCTGCAAATCCTCCTCCCTCATCAATGGCTTCCTTTGCCGCTACCACTATGGCACCAGATCTGACAGATCCTTCACTTGATAAAGCTGTTGATATCACTACAAACACGGCACCAACCACTACCACAGACACGATCACTACAGTCGATGACACAATAGAAAATAACATAAATGAAATTCAAAATACCCCTTCGGACGCTATACAAACCCCGTCTGATAATGCTCCTGATAATCTTGCTAAAGCGGAGACTCCAGGCATCGAATCTAATCCTGAAGTACAAAATGACACAAATATTGAAATCATAACTTCAAATAACGATAAACAGTGCACACCAGTTACTGAGTTTGAAGAAGAAACAGGATCTGCTAATGGTATTATTATAACTGAAACTCCTGTAGAAGTTTTTAACGAAACCCTGTTAGAGACTTCTGATGAAACTGCGGTGGTAGTCTCTGATGGATGTGAAGCCCCAATTCTTGAAGATAAAACATCTGTTGAGCTTAATGTAAACAACATTAAATCTGATCAAGAAGTCGTACAACAGGATATGAACACTGTTGAGTCTGAGATTACAATAAAAATTACGGACGACGCCTCTGCTGAGCCTGCGGGTAATAAATCGGAACCGGAAAGAGACACTCCATCACCCCGACAATCTGCTGTTGATGAAGATGTTACTACACACAACGATGCAGAGGAGTTAGTAACTGAAGTTCACGATAGTTCAGAGATAATTCTCGAGTCGCCTACAATTGTTATTGACTCTGACCATATTGATTCTAACAGCATCAAAAGCAATGATGACACTGAAATGGAAAATATAAAAAACAAAACCAAAGATAATATGGAAAGCAATGTGGCAAATACAGAATGTAATGGAGATATGGAGAAGAACAACATAATTACCAATGGCGAAGCAACTCCACCAGCGATCTGTCCTACGGATGAAACTTATGGCGAAGCGGGCAAAATAGCGTCGACGCCCGAAGACTCCATGCCTCCATCGTTGTCGGAAGCGAACGATGCCTTGCCACAAGGCGACGGTTCTGAATCATTTCCGCTGCCGCCTAGCGAGCTATGCCGATCCGAATCTGAAGTGTCGCAGCCTGCTACCCCCGAGCCGATCGCTGACGCCCCTACAGATATCCAACAGGTGATTACTGCCCGGACAGTCTTGCTCTTGTAGAAGATTAGTATCGTATTTTAAGGAGCGTTTTGACACCCCGTTAACATTTATCGTAATTAGTTTCATGTGTATTTCTGTACCAGCATGTGTGAACCGTCAATAACTGGAAGACATGGAGCGTGATCTATTCGATACACATCCGACCGTCTTGATAATGTGGTGGCCCTCGGCTGCCTTCCTCTCCTTCTCATGTCCTCTTCCTTTGACTTGCTTCCGATTTGATATGTAGATTCATCAGCATGCAATCAGCGTGAAATAATATGCTTTAGTGCTAACATATCTAGACATAAGTATGTTTCACATGTATTGCCATTTCTTTAAACTTAAATTTTTCATGTTGTGTTTGCAAAATTCCGTTTTCTTGTTAGTTGTGCCCAATTACTTAAATCTTAGAAAATACTGTATGATCGTTGACTCAAATAAATATATTCTTTCTAGTTGGTGCTGTTAACCAAGACATAAAAGGCTAATATTTTTTTTTGTAGATTTTTCACTATTCAATCTGTTTGTAATAAACATGATGTACTAGCGTAACATTTTATTGAATACTTAACTTTAAAAAAAAGGTTGATTACACGCAATTACTACAAATTTTCAGGAAATGATAAAGGCCGACATTGCGGAACTGATCCCCGAAGTTCCAGCTGTACCAGAATTGAATACTGAAATGGTAAATAAAGGACATTCGTTGTTAATAACGCAAACCAAAATGATTGCTTTGCTTGAGAGCCTTATGATTACATAAATATATTTGCATGTTCCAGGAGACGTCAAGCGACGTAGCGGTGGCTAACTAAAACTCCACATGTCAGCCGTCACACTACAACATCCACACGACGCGTGTTTAAAAGTGAGCCTTTAATTTATTTCTAATTAGAACTGTGGTGTGATATCGAACTTAGTTCGATCTTTATATTTAATTATCAAAGATGTGGATTTCAGTTTCAAATGTGACCTTATATAGAATGATTTTATAGTTTAAGTTTAGCGTGCTTTGCTTCTGTAAAATTAAGATTTTATACATTTTAATTCGCTAGGGACGATTTTTTTTTTAAATAATTTTATATACAATAACAAAGTTATGTAGGCAGTATACGGTGCGATAAGTTGGTGCCATTATTACAGGGGTATTAGTTATGACTCGCTCCTAAATAAATAGTTTGCGTTACAAATATATTAGGTCCATATACACCACTAAATTATTTGTCTCCAATTCATGATTAAGCACAGCGTTATGTTCTTCATTCGTATCAAAATGTATTTTAATCTGTATTTAAAGTGTAACGGTTGATATTCATAATCATAACGTAATCTAATTATAAGTCTAAAGCATTTTCAATTCGGTAGTAAAGGGGAGTTGTAGTCTCGATGGATGCGAAGGGGCTATGTGTTAAACGATATGTTGTATAATATTATACATATGCCAGCCACATGCATTCGGCACACCATTTTATGTTATGGCTTTTTCTAACAAAGCTTTGAACATTAAAAGACGAGTTTCATGTCTTGATATTTTAAAATGTATACCACTCGAAATAAAAATATTATAGTTTAAGAAGTTTGTGACACTATTATGTATATATGAATCATTAAGTTTTCGTGAAGCTTTTTTTTTCATAAATTCTGTTGCTTGTCGAATTGAAGTTTAAAATTACCTTGTAAATTGTTGTGTGAGGTAAAGCAAAATGAATTTATTTTATTCCTCAATGTTTTATATGTACGTTCTTACGTTATTATTCAGCTCCTAGAATATTATTAAGTTGTATAAATTTAGTTTTGCTTTCAGAGCTCTCTGGAATAATTGAGTATAATCTCGAAATTCGTTTAAAATATAAATATGCTCCTATATCGTAGTGAGATATCTTTAAATAAATTTAGGATACATCGTGAGTAGTTTGGCGATGGCTGCGTCGGAGGAGGCGGTAGCAGCTGTAATTAAAATTGGACTAAGTATTCAGTGGCCAAGTTTTTGATTACACTATACAATTTTACGCATATATACATACAATTAATTATATAATATTTAGTCGTGTAGTGACTTTGTAACAAGTTAGTAACTGCAGTGCGATATTGCTGCTCCTAGTATATTGAATCCACCTCATACATACAATTAGTTGATCGATACCTACATACATTATATAAGGTTTGATATTATTATACAATTGTGTCATTTTTCTATGATATTCTCGTCCAATGCTATGATTTTGTATCAATTTTTGTAATTTTTATACATTTTTTATGAAATTTGAAGTGACACATCTGCATGGGGGTTATCACTCCAGTATATTAGCAATAAACATGAATGAGACATTCCATATCACGTAGTACTAAAATGTATGTCATGATGTCTGCCTTTATATTCAAAGTTTGAAATGCTGTTGTTTACCAATGACCTAACTGACAGAACCGATTAATATGTGGCAGCTATGTTTAACCCAATCTCCATACATCAAATGAATAAAAAGTCACTGAAGCGTGAACATATTTGCCTAGATGTACTTTAGGTTAAGATGAAGAATGCAAATTAAAGAGCCAAATGTTGCATACGATCAAAAATATCTTTTTGACTTCAGAGGGTTTCGAAAGAATTGATTAAACTATGCTAGATTAAGAGGATTTGAATCAGTGCTCATAGTGTGTAGGTTATGATTCATCGAAAGGAATTGAAAAAGAATTAAGAGAAAATTATAGTAAATAGAATCTGTTCTGTCAACATAAATCCATCTTAAGATTAGTGCAGAAGTGCCAATTCGAACTTATGCGCATGCTTAAAAGCTCAATATTTCTACATTACTCCGTATTCTTCTTTCTAAATTATGTGTAAGAAGAGTAATAAATTTAAATTAAAGTTATTTTAGTTAATTTTTTATTTCAATTTGACGTTTATTTCTCTTATAAATTCGAATGTTGATGTGTGAATGTCTCTAATCAATAAATTTTTAAACTACACAATGTGTTTTATTTTTGTAGTTATAATTTTGTCTCTTATAACAATAATTTATAATATAACAGTTACATTTCAAAATTAACTTCAATGTTCTGTACATTGAAGTTACAATTAAATTGGTAAAATTAAAATAATTGAAGTATCTGATTACAAAATTACTGTTTTCAGCTAGTGGGTTCATTTACATGAACCTTAACCGAAAATCGTTTTTAAAACAATATTGTCTGACCCCGCTTATCTTGGAAACAAAGCAGCTGATTGTAAATTAAACTTTCAACAAAAGACTGAATTACACAGCCCTACCATACTAGGATTCAGTGTCGTGCGCGTAATGGACGCATAGAAAAAAGAACATAAATACGCAACCTGGAACAGAAATTTTAGTTTGATTCACCGCATTTAAGCGCTAAGATTTTATTATAAACCCAGTTGCAATACAGATAATGGAATACGTGTTTCAAGAATTTAAACCAATATTTCATCCCTAATGACCTTTACACGGGGTAACTAATCAAAGCCATGCCCTTTTTTAGTTAGTCATCGGCCTTGACTATCTTCTAAATGGTGCTGACGATTTGATTTCGTACGTTGGCTACAGCGTAAAATTAATAATTCTACTTTGGGAAGGGATTTCAGTTTGATGGTTTGGTCGGGTCGACAAGACCATTCCAACTTAGTTCTCAGCAGAAGCAACTCATCCACAATCGAAAGAAATGGTACGAGTCTTTTTTGGGGTTGGATGTACATGTGGTCTGTATGCTCGTTAGCCTTTAAAGTAAACGAAATCATTATGTTTCGTTAGTATTATTATTACGAAAAGCATGTACCTATTAGTCTTTATACGGTATTGAACATTCTGTCACCGCCAACAAAATTTAATTGTAGTGCAGCTTTTGTAATCCTAGACCTAGGTGTGAGCTACTTTGTATTCAATACATCAACTCAAAACTGTAGTTGACCTTGACAAGTAGAACTGCTTATGATACTATTAATGTAAGTTAAATCCATCGATAGTATAATTTAGATACTGTCGTTGCTTTGGATAGTACCAATACTAAAGGTACTCTCCATGAACTTGTTTTTTATTAATAGTATCGCAAACTATTGGCTATCAATGCTGACGATAGGTTTTGAAAATCTTTTCTAAATGAAAATTCTTCCAATTATATTCCCTAGCTTTTTTAATATACGTGCCACTACTTTGAGAATTCTTGCTGTACTGCGGGTGGTCACGATTACTTCGATCTCTTTGTTTTTCGTGTTCTTGTCGGTACCATTGCATTAGACCATCGCCTGGAATACAGTATATTGTTCAAAATTCCGATAAATGATAGTCTATTTTTTACCATTGCACCCACACTTGCCCCTAATATATTAAGTGTGGAACCAGTAAGTGTGTAAAGATAAAAAAAATCGTTTGCCTAATTTGTCTCAACGTCTATACCCGTTTATTTTACCTACCTACCGGGATAAGGCATCTGGAGTGGCCGCTTCGTTCACCCTTCGGTAGGGCCGGCCGGCCGGGCCTGCCGATGGAAATCTTTCTAACAACTTTTCGGTAGATCTATCAAAAGGCTCCAACTAGAACGTAGTCGATTCGATTCGAAATCTATCAAATATTAAATTCAATTTTTGTTAAATGTTAATAGGCTGTTTTTCCTACCAACCATTTTATTCCTTTTTTAATAACAATATGGTAGGGTAGAGTATTAATTCGTTCTTCAATTGCTGACTTTTTAAATTCTTATTTTTATAGTGTGGATCTCTCCTTTATCATTGTTTCACATAAGCGCTAACTTTTGCAATCTTATATCAATTAACGCGCAACATTACACTACAATGCGCGTCGTGCATGGTCAGACAACAATAGTTGCTCGTTGCCGATCAACATGATGAGCATCATGTTGTGCAACATGTCGCGCTTCAAATGTTGCTTAGTGGATATGAGGCTTAAGGAGGCGATTGTAGTCTGTCTAGCTTTTAATAGTAGCAAACAAGTAAATATAGATTACATACATAATATAGTAATCTGTGGATACTAATATGTCATTATGATAGAAGTGTAATGTAATATCTATTATGAAATGTCAGGTGCATAAGTTCGATTAAGGCGTTTCGTAAAAGATTTCCTATATTCAGAAATAATAATTTATTTGCTGTTTAAACTTTTATGTTGGGTTTTTAATAAAATTGGTAACGAACTTCCATAAAACATTTAGTTTTTACCTTGGTTATTGGTGAAATGGATGGTTTGTTTAAAATAGAACCTATTGACATATTTACAAAGGTAATTGAAGTTACATTTATTTACAGATTAACACAAACTAATTTACTTTGCAATGCAATACATATCTAAAATAAATTTATTGAGTAATTTAAAAATTACAATATACTTATGACTAAATAATATATTAAAATTTGTCGGTGTATATATTAGATAATAATTGCTATAAAAATATTTGTCGTAAAAAAACAATCAAAAATGCTAATATATTTCAGGTACTGGAAGATATTTTATATAATTTATATGATTTGAATCATATACCGGCCTATAAAATAATCGACATTAACTCGAGCACAGCAGTAAAGGAGGACATAAAGAACATCATCTTGGAAACCAATTTAAACACAATTAAAATAGCAGAAGAATTGTCTGTTAAATATAGTAATAACAGTGATAAAATAAAGGCCTTTATTTCTCTTGTAGAAGAAAATAAAAACAGACTGCTTAATTTAACACTTATTAATTTTAATTGTGCTTTTGGGGAAACCCTAAATACTTTTGACTGGAAACTTAAATTGGTTTGTGGCACTAGTGAGCTGAAAACATTATCATACTCATTATTACAACTAGGCCTCTACACAGTAACTGTAAATCACAAACCTGCTGAAAAATTATATGAAATTAACAAAGAAATGGTATTGAGGCTTATAGGAAGCCTGGAAGAATTTGTTGGTGAAAAAAATGTGTATTGATATAAAAAATTAGTATTATGTTACCTGTAACAACCATCCTTGTGGCTCCTTTTCGAACCTAATTCCAGTCTAATTTAATATCATTCATTTCTCCCACTTTTTTTTTGTTCCCATATTTTTTTCTTTATAAGTATCTCTTTGTTCGCATATCCTTGAACTCAATTTTCACATAAACATTGTAAACTCAAACTGTAATTTTTATTGCTTATGATTAACTGAGCCCATGACATTGACACTGCACATGATGAGCAAATAAAAACACTTATCGGTTTTAATTTATGAAAGAGTAGTCAAACTGTATCTTAAGTTTTGCTTGATTAATTATGAGTAGATCTAGCCTGTGTCCCTTTCCAAGGTTCAAGCTATGCCAGTATCAAATTAAAAAAAAATCTGTTTAGTTAAGTCATTCAGTAAGTCATCTATACATCCTCACAAACTTTTGCATTTGTAATATTTTAGGATAATGTTATACTATATAGATTACTGATATTAACTTCCAGTACAATTAATAATAATCCGCATTACTGATGTATTTATTTAGAAAAACTGACAAAACAGCTGTTAGATAATGGATCAATTAAAAAAATATACAGAGGAGACTTGACTAAACTCAGTTGTATTTATATAAAATTCAGCATGAATTACTTATTCAGAATAGTCAAATAAATATAATATTCATGCTATCTTTATATTAAAGTATAATTGAAAAACAGTGTTCACAATATTTGGCAGATTAATATTTAATAATTAATGTAAGGATAATTTATTGACATAATTTGATGATAACTTAGCTAAAACAGTTATTGCCCAATGATTTGTCATTAAAGGTGAATTTTAAAATAAAAGTCTGAAACATCATTAAATTGTTTTTATTCAGAATACACATCCAAAACATATGTTAATATTGTAACTAAGCACTTTTCTTCCTATTTTCTGGAACTTATATAGAGAAACAAACTTGAACCATTTTTTTTTTTGTTCTTTAAGTAAAAAAGTATAATAACTACTTAACCATAATACAAAAATCATACATTGTTATTACATAATCTACAATCAATTAATAAATTCTTAACATTAACAGTATAATCTCTCATAAAAAAAAGAGGATTTTAAAGGCAGCCTTAAAAGGTTGATGCAACAAGTGTTAAATTTTACTCTACTACTAATAACAATGGTGCTCTTGAAATGGCGAAGATTTTGTTTCAAAATGTATGTCAAAATATCTAATTTATGAATTTATTTTCTTTTTTATTAAATTGAGCCTTAATAGATTATGTATAGAGAAACTTTGAAATGAATAAATACAGATTAATTCAGAAGTTTTTTTAGAGTAAAAATTATTATATTTATTTCGTTTTCTAGATAAATACATGATAGTGGTAAAATGAAAAGTTTACTTATCAGGCTATTATCATACAGTATCATCTGTTTATGATAGATGTATTATTAAAATATTCATATTATTTGTGCTCTTCACAATTTAAAGCAACTGTAAGTGAATAACAGTGGATGAGTATACCCTGTTTAAAACCTGCATACACAAGTATGCTTATAACAAAACTCAGTCAATAATAAGACTATAGTAATGTTGCACTTATTGAAAAAAATAATTTTAAATTGGTATAGAATCATGTTGCACCTACAGGTTAGTATCAAGATCATATAAAAATTGAGAAGTATTTGAAACTCAAATAAAATGCCATCAGCGGTTTTATTACATTTAAGCTGACCTAATGATACAAAAATTTTTACGACATGATTCGTAACTTGAACCTTCAGCAGTGAAATAGATCTGCTATGCTGTTGGGTAAATTTAAGCACTGGGAAGTAAATATGATAAGAAGCTACTGTTATATTTTGTGGTGTAATGTGGGGTAATTAACATCAACAACTATGAGGTTCTCACAATACCTAACTTATTAAAAATACAGGTAATCTTTTAAATGCAGAACACAGAAAACAAATGCAGAACACAGTTTATAACTAATTGTATATGTTTGTATGTACATAATGCCATCCTATTTAACGGTTTTTTACATTTTCTTAAGTACAAATTGTACAATTAAAATCGATCAATATTAATTATTTTTCTAAAATTAAAACAAATTAAAAATGTTTAATGAAAGTAATATATTTAATAGATGCACAATGACAATAAGGCAATTTTAAAGCTACTGCAGCAGTATTTAGATATAAGTACATGCTTTTTTAAATATGTAAGTTATTGAAAAAATAATATATAAAAATATTAAAGCGACGCATATAAAGAAAATACCTTACATGCCAAATAAATCCCGTGTCTTAATGTAGATATGGGGTTGCCATAAACTGGTAAATGAGTTATGACATTAATAATTTTACTTTTGCAAGTGTGATATTATTTTAAATAAAATGATAACATTGTAACATTAGAACTATGTGACATGCATGTGATGAAAATTAAAACATTCAAGAATCTTAAAATGCATTCAAGGTTGTGAACCCAACACAACTGACTCGTTAAGTATTGTTGCCGATTGTAGATGAAAGTGTGTTGACCATCTACATTGATAGATTAATAATTTGATAGACAATGCACGCCTGACAAATTAGTCGGATATCAGAATGATTCACAATGTCTCATATTAATTTATGAAGTTACATCAGTTGTATTACAGGTCAGAGTTCAAAATCCATATAGCGCTTTAAAACCTGTATAATATATATAATCAAGTATTAATTTAATTATTGTAATGAGTTTAATTGACGAGGCCTGCCTCCTTGGCCATGCCGTAAAATATGGAGTTCTTGTCCTGCAGCAGCTGCTCGGGCGGCGCGTACTCCACCAGCTGCCCCTTGTCCAGCACCATGACGCGTGTTGAGTCCATGATCGTGTTGAGCCGGTGGGCGATTGTTAGCACCGTACAGTTAGCAAATTCAGACCTTATGGTTTTCTGTACAAACAAATTATACATTATTCAGTTTATAAGCATGTATTTGTTATTCATTTTAGCATATATGAACACTGTTGTTCAGGATCTTAAAAAGTTGCATATTAATATTAAAATAATTCCGGATTTTTTAAATGTTCAACTTGAATAAGCAATATAAAAGACGCTTTTATTATTAGCGACAACATTATATCACAAACAATTTTTTCATATGTCGAAACTATTACAAAATTTGTGTACACACTGAACATTACAGATATTTTTGAAAATATGCAATGTCGCCCATCGACAAGTGACCGCCCGATTTTTTTTGAATATTCATGAAAAATGATCGAAAATAAACTTCAAAAGGGGGGGGTCTATCTTTAATATTTTTCAAGTTATTAAATTTTTTACTTTTTTAATAGCGTTTGTGACCTTGCTTTACATTTTTTACCGTATCTCCTATGTTTTTGGCTCGATT
>DWKW01000012.1:0-27394 GCA_018250115.1 Doberes anticus | reverse complement strand
CGTATTAAAAACTATAATGATTCATATATCCTTAAACATCTAGGTGGACAATTCATCCTTGACAGGGGAAAGTACAGCGGTTTCCCGAGGGAACACCGAGGGCACGAGTAATATTTTAGAATCTCCAAACGTCGCTTTTTTTTCGGCTCTATGCGTGGAAGGATGGGCACAAGGTAAAAATAAAAAATAGGTCACGCGACGTGCGTACGCAAAATTAGATTCCTAAAGGTACAAAAGTATTTTCGGCACTAGATACCTACGTATGTATATAATATCACTCGTCCGTTACTTTAGTTTGCCATCAAACTAAAGAGCGAATTATCACTTCAAGGAATTTATAGATTATAATATATAATTGTTTATATATACCTACATAATATAACCTTCAACCCGTAATCTAGCAGAAAATGTTCAGTAATATAATAAGGCAACCACTACGACGTAGCTTTCTGCATCGATAGGTAAAATTATATGAGGAATCAGATTTCAACCCCAATGTTACCTATTTACAGTTTACTTAACTGAAAAATACCCAAAGTTATACTGTTAACTCTGTGTTCTTTAGGCGTAGTTATGTGCTGTGGCGACTTGACTGCAATGGGACGAGTGGCCGGTCTAGCAGCTCGACTGCAGCCCGCACCTTCGCCTCTAGCACGAGAGATTCGCCGTTTCATGAGATGCATGTCAATTTGGGCGCTCACTCTTGGGATATTCATAGCAACTGCCTCACTTGTCCTGGGGTACCCCTTTATGCAAACCACAGTTTTCGTTATTGGCATTATCGTTGCTAACATACCGGAAGGTGAGATAAGCGACCTATTCCACTATACTTATTGATTAGCTCTAAATTACCCCTGCCTTGGTGGTTACAATACCTATTAATGTAAGGATATACGTCTGTTAGGTACTGTCTTTTAAAATAATTGTAACTAATTTTTACCAGTCTTCAAAGGTGGACTGGTATATAATGCCACTAGGCACTATGCACTTTGCCTATTGTATAAGCAATAAAGGGTGAATAAATAAATAAAAAAGAAAGCGTAACTCCCTGTTCTTGGTTCCAACTCAGTGAACCTACATAATATGGCGTCACTATCCTGCTTCCGCGCTCATCTAAACTTAATTGTGCTTAGCTATCGCAGGCTTGATAAGTGACTAGATGGACTCTACTCAATAGTTACGTTGACATGCTAAATATTAATAACACAGTAAACCTTGTAAGCCCATTGATGGTGGTAATCTTATGTCGAAAGCCCGCCTGCGGACGTGGCACCTATTTCTGCCGTAATGCAGCAGTGTGCGAACTGTTGTGTTTCGGTTTGAAGGGTGTGGTTAGGCAGAAGATACTGGACAGGAGGCCTTCAACTTAATCCTGAGGAGTAGCAACGCATCCACGTACGACCTCAGATAGGACTTCCGTCCTAGTTGAGATTTGAGATGGATGTTCATGGACTGCAGTGACTACTCAACATCAGGTGGTCTGCATGCTTGTTTACTATTCTGTAAATATACATTTTAAAATATTGGTCGCTTTCAGTCAGTATATTTCGCATTACAACAATGATTTAAATTTAAATGCAGGACTACAACCAACTGTGACGGCTTCGCTTACGCTAACAGCAAAACGCATGGTGAATAAAAACTGTCTCGTAAAAAATTTAGAGGCAGTCGAGGCTTTAGGCGCTTGTACAACGATTTGTTCTGACAAAACGGGAACGCTAACGGAAAATAAAATGTGTGTTCGGCATATTTGGATTTGGAACATAATGTACTCCGTTTCAGAACAGGACTTTGCAAGTTGGTATTAAAACTTACCCTAAAAGACTGAAATTCGAAGAAGTTAATAAAATAAGCATTTATCGTAGATTCAAGTAATCACCTAGGACACAGGAAAACTTCTGTAAAGAAAATCGTAAATAAAATTTCTCTTAATTTTAATTTTAAATAGAATACAGGAGTTATACAGGTTGTACCCACTGTGTTATGAATACTATATAGAAAGTAGAATACAAGAGAAGAGTTCCTACATGCAGTACATACAGTACTATTTGTATCAAATGAGATAGGTGGTAGGTATCTTTCAATTTTATTTTTTTTCATATAAGAATTTACATGTAAAATTAGTTAGGTCAGAGTCACCTAACTAATTTTACTTGACACGTCTTTTAGTCTTTAGTTACAATTCACCACGCTGGCAAAGAGCGGTTTGGCAGCATTCAAATGGTTTAAGTAAATTGAAGTGTGTTTGGGATAATAATGATTGGTACTGGAATTTAAACACCGACCTACTGATTGGTGTCAAATTACAAAGCTGTCATTGCTTTAAACTGAACTTAAGTAGCACTAACTACAACGTACCTACGTACCTACAAAACTCCCTGCATCCTTAGCTCGTATCAAATCAAACCAGGGACAGTAACAAAATTTTGTTACAGGTCTTATGCAGAATAATGGAGGTAAGTTTTATAACTTTCGTTAAAAGCGTAGTATAATGAAAAAAATCAATAAAAGTTTACATTGTAATAAAATTCCTTCTATGTCTAAGCATTTGATGCCTTGAAGATTTGTGGAGCTCTTTGCAGTACTGCCATTGTCACTAAACATGGCATAAGAGGAGATGCATCAGAACAAGCTATACTGAAGTTTTTAATAAAACACAGTGAGCCTGAGTCCGTAAGGCACAAGTTTCCCAAGATTGTAGAAATTCCTTTTAATTCAGTAAATAAATACCAGGTGAGTCATGAAAATTATGAGAATGAATGACGTAAATAATATAACCTCAAAAATATACTACCAATTTATGTTAATGTTTAAATTTGGATGAATGTTCAAAATTAAACTATTTCACAAACTTTGAACAAGACGACTAATGTCTTGTATGTCTGCAGATATGAGGTACGCACATCAATTTTGTAGGTAAGTCTTGACCCTGAGTTTGTTAATATAATAATTTGTTTTCGATCAATGTATAAAGGTTAGCATACATTTTGATACGGAGTACTCCAGATTTATTGTGGTAATGAAAGGGGCGCCTGAATGTATATTTAAACGATGTGCAACTATTGCGTGTGCGAGACAAGATATCGTTATGACAAGTGAAATCAAAGAGATCGCTGACAAAATCACTGAAGAACTTGCAAATACAGGTATGTGGTGTACAGATAATAAAAAAGACAGCGGTTACACTTGTACAAGTAAGCTTCATGCAGGCATTTAATCCAAGATAGGTATATTATGGTCAAACTAGTCTAGAAGCCTTCAAGATTATGTTCTGTTTAAGATCAAATACTAATTTTTTGCTACTCTGAGGATTAAATTGGATAACTAAAGTACAAATATTGTTGCTTTGCGGATGCGGTAGCTACACTGTTAAATCTTAGCCAAAGATTTCCACAATTTAGAAAAATTACTATAAACAGTAATTAGCACACTTACCTATTATGTAGTTTTGTTAATGCAATGAAAATGATAACGTCAATAGTCATTTATTCATGTAAAGTACATACAAGTCAAATGGTTATTGCTGTACATAAGCAATTATATGTAAGTAACACGACTTGCGGCGAGCCTACTAAGTAAAAAGTCAATCAAACATAACCAGAAGTTTGTTTTAGGAGAAAGAATATTGGCTTTTGCGGATTTGATACTGGATTCAAATCGATTCCCACCTGACTTTCAATTCGATACAGAGGAAATCAATTTTCCATTAGAACAGTTACGGCTGTTAGGTGTCATGGGGTTAATGGATCCGCCAAGACAGCAGGTATAAATCGCACACTATTTAGGCTCGAAGTTCAACGGACAACCTATATAATTTTTCTTTATACAGTAGTGATATCTTACTATCAGTTTAAGTCAGGGTTTTTTAGATTACGGATTTTTTATAAACTTTGATAGTGATAATTGACGATACTAGGATAGGTACTTAGATTCAACGCGCCACCTTTAGTTATCTATAATCCAGAGCGAATATACTTTTTCCCCGTCTTAGGTCCGATCAGCAATTCAACGTGTACGAGAAGCAGGAGTGCGAGTAATGATGGTCACGGGTGACCATCCAGCTACGGCTCGTGCTGTTGCGCTGGAGGTCGGAATAGCCACTTCGACAAAATGCCACGTTATCACTGGCAACGAACTCAGATCTATGACGTCTGATTTATTGAACTTAACACTTGAAAAGCATTATGAAATAGGTAAAAAAATACTTTAGAAATTTCAAGCGAATCGTTTCCTAGAAGGTTAAGATCACCTAATAAATTATATAAATAAACATATTTGAACCTCTCAATATAATTAAGCGAACTTTCGCTAAGTTTAGTTCAGAGTATTACAAGAGTTTTCAAATTCTTTACATTTTTACAATTGTACAGATTATTTATAACCCTTAGTGTGTTACATTTATTGCAACGTATTTAATACGATAAAATAGCGAGAAGTTGTAAGTTCGGCTTATAAGTTAACCGATTCCCAGATTTATATAATCGAAATTGTTACATAATTGGCCAGTCTTTGCTCGAACATCCCCAACGCAAAAGCTCCAAATTGTCGAGGCTTGCCAAAAAAATGACAATATAGTGGCAGTAACTGGAGACGGTGTTAACGATGCACCTGCTTTGAGAAAAGCGGATATTGGCATTTCTATGGGAATAACTGGAGCACAAGTACGTGTACCTACGATACGTTTCGCTATAAACATTTAACGCTTGTTGTATATCGTGTACTTATAAAATTGCATTTTTATTGTTGCATTTGCACATGATTCTTCATGTGAACATTGTAATACATTATTTTGAATATCAAAAGGTTTCAAAACAAACGGCTGATATCATTTTGATGGATGACAATTTTGCTACTATTGTAACTGGAATTGAGGAGGGTCGTAAGATATTTGACAATTTAAAAAAGTCAGTTTGTTATATCTTGATATCCAATGTTCCCGAAATCCTCCCCGTTTTGATGTTCATTTTATTCTCAATACCTTTACCATTAGGTAAGTCTTTGTTTGTGATAACGCTAGCTTATTTCGCAGCCCGCATTTGTATATTATGCATAATTTTAAAAAATAACGTGTTAATATTTTCATATCTTTTCGGTGCGACTATCTACTGCAATTCTTCATAGGGGGCAGAAAATTATGACTATGTAGATCTATAATAATGCTTGATAAACACATACACTTTTATTTGTATATCAAGGAGTAATGACGATACTATGTGTCGACCTCGGTACGGACATGTGGCCTGCGGTATCATTATCCTACGAGCGCGCTGAATCGGACGTCATGGCTAGGCCCCCTCGTTCTTCCGAACCATTGGTCTCAACTAAAATGTTACGGCTTGCCTATGGACACCTTGGTTTAATTGAATTTGCCGCCGGCATGTTTGCTTACTTCGTCGTTATGGCCGAACATGGTTTCTATCCAAAGGATTTATTTGGTAAGAACGGAATAGATACTACATTTAAGTTCCATACAATGAATCTTTGGGTGTAATTAGATATATGTAGGAACCGAATTCAAGGGACACTTGTACATTTCAAGGCATTCGTAAGCAATGGGATAATGAAGCAATAAGCGACGTTCAAGATTCTTTACGGCAGGAATGGACGTATGCCGAACGAAAAGAGTTGGAGCGAGCGTGCCAAGCTTCTTATTTTGTCGCAATCGTTATCACCCAAATGACGAACGGCATCATTTGCAAGACTCGATACAATTCTATAATCCATGTTGGTAAGAATCTTAACAACACGTATTACCTTTGTATCCAAAACAGGCTCCCGACGCGACGCTCCATACAAGCGAGCGCTTATATTATAGTATTGCAACACTTGCGCTAGCCTAGTTTATGCTAGTGTGCGTAAAAAAGGGTGAACGAAAGACTTTGTATCCTACACCGGACAGAGGGTAGAAGCTTATCTGACCCTGATCTCAGATATGTTGGGCCCCGGTTACCAACGTTAGTAATTAAATGCATTTTAAGAAACTTATCTTTAATCGTATCTTTATGGTCTACCGCTTATAATTTCCAGGCATGAGAAATAACGTATTAAACTTAGGACTGGTGTTTGAGTTGGTACTGGCAAGTGTCTTGTGCTACGTTCCAGGCATCAATACGTTTTTCCGTACCTATCCGCTACGTTTTCATTGGTAATCATACAAATTAATTATTTTTATTGTAGGCATTGAGGGACTTAATGGTGGTAGTCAGTCGAAATCTCGTCTGCGGAAGCAGTGTGAGCAGTTGTGTTTCGGTTTGAGCGATGTGGTTATGCGGAATACACAGGACAGGAAGTATTCCACCTAGTCATCAGAAGTAGCAATGCATCTACGTATGACCTCAGACAGGACTTCAGTTCTATTTGAGATTGAATTTAGAAGTCATTGGGCTGCAGTGACCATTGAACATCAGGTGGCCTGCCTGCTCGTTTGCTATTCCGTTAATATGTATATAATTAAAAAAGACATTCATCATATTCTAACCTCACCAATAATTGAATGTTAAATTGCTGTTTTAGTATCAAAGTTTCGTTAATTCGAATGGGCGCTTGATATTAAGTTGTCACTGGATAGCCAAAATGAAACTGGACTAGAAAATTCAAACAATTAGGTAAATAAATCAGACACACTGGCCGATCTTAAGTCAGGTCGTGTTTGTCAGAATGTGGCCGCCTGTCAGACAGAAAACGAAGTAGTGCCCTAAGAAGGGCCACGCCGAAATATATAATTAGCCACAGTTTTTAACTTTCTGCTATTTAATTATGCGATATTTGATGATTAATTCTATTTGACAATTAATAAATGGTTTCCAGGTGGTTTTTAGCATTGCCGTTTTCAATTCTGATGTTTATATTTGATGAATGTAGAAAATTTTGTATTCGGCGACAATCGTTTGGTGGGTGGTTTAATGATCTTACGTATTATTAGACCATTTACATTAATTATAACACTAAATACTAAATCCAGGACTACCACTACCTAAATGCTTTTAAAATATGTGTAGAATGTCATGGATACGATATGAAGTAAAAGAGTTTTCAATAAATCGCTATTTTTTATTTGCCTCAGAATAGTAACATTGATCCCACAAAAAATTTCATCGTCATAAAATAATATACAAATTATGTTAATAAAAAGATTGTACTTAAGTAATTTACAATTATCAACACATGTAACTCACCAAATAGAAGTACCGACCACCGTAAAGGACTTCTATAAATAAACGAATTTAAACTAAATTTAATTAATTTTTTTTAGATATGTTGGATACCTACTTGTATAAGGCACAGAGGAGATAGGTTCCTGGCGTGTTTCTTGAGCGCTAACTTCAAATCTGTGTAATTAAATATCGATCAATAAGGATTCCGAACCTTAAGACAGCAAAAATTGAACTATCATCAGATTGTTCATCCGTCTGTTTATCACCGCCCAGAAACATGTTGAGCCATCACGTTGAAACTAAAATCTACTTTTCCATTAAGACAAAAATTAAGTACTACTCTACAATTATTAACTTTTATACCACTAATTAAATGGACGACAAGAACTAAAAATTTGCGATAACAATAACTTTAAACAAAATAATCCGCGCCTGTACATAAATTGCGATTTTATTGGCTACGAATTATCCAAGGTGTAACGCCACAATGTTTTAAACATGTTCATAAATAAATGTACACAAAATTAGAGACATCATAATTAACCTTTGAGCATAGGTACGTACCCAAGTTTGCAGAGCACTCAATATTTTTTACTTATAGCTATGATAAAGGTAACATTATAAAACTATTAAGACAAAACAACACTAAATATTTTTTAAATATTCACTATGACAAACAAAATAATAATAACTTTTCCTTTTCATTAAACTAAATTATTTGCCAAATTTCATTTGAAAAACAACTGTCAGAATAAAAAATAATATATTTATACATTTCGTAGCTTAAATTTGTTTTGTCTTACATACTCAAACGAAATTATGCTTATAAACATTTTTTTTAATAAGTGTTTTAGATTGGAACCTAGCGCTGGCACTAGCGCTAAGCTACGTCTTATCTATACAGTTTAGGACCTGTCCCTGCGGCTAGACTCTTGTCTAGGCGCATCAATACAACTTTTCTTGCAACTCCATAGTTAGTACAGAAATATTAGCAACAAGCAAACAAAAATACACTTAGATTGAAATTCAATTTGTACTAATTATAGTGAACAGTTTAATGTTTATTACATATCACAGAAGCGAAAATGTCTAAGTACACAACATAAAAAAAAAATCTAAATATTCGATTGATTTAAGAAATTCTTAAAATTAAACTTAGCTACTATCTACTTTTAAAATCACAAAAAAGGAAAAACTAAGGAAAGAAATACGTAATTATTAAAACTCTATAAGACAAAGAATTGTTACGTCAAATGGTGTAATAAAATGAAATTATGTTTAAATGTACTACATTTTTATATTCATGTTTGGCATCGATTTACTAATTATTATTAATCTAAGTACCTACATAGATGGCTAATCTCAACATCAGTCTGGTTTTAAAAAGAGAAGAAAATATATAAACGTAAGCGTTTCAACACTTGAAATCTGTGAATAAAGTTATAAATGGAAAAATATGCACTAATAGTGTTAATATTGTTAAAATTACAGTGAACAACTATCTACTTTTATCATTATTAATATGTAAATTAGAAAGGAGCGTTAAGTAATGATATAGATACTAATATAATTTTTATGTTATAATAAAATTAAAGGGGGAGGGGGATAATTATTAAGAGACAGAATATAGAACTATTTATACATATTATTTACGTTCATTGCTCTACTAATTCTATTATTTCTAAGTACACAGATGGTTAATCTCTACATCAGTCTGGTCTTTGAAAAGATCTAACAAAAAATATATATTAAAGGTAAAAATACTAAGTATCTGAGAAAAAAGTTACAAATTCAAAAATATTTAAGTGTTAATTATATTGATATAAGAAAACTACAATAATAGTGTTTATCATTACACCTATCAATAGTCCAATATTGTATTTTGCTTAGGTATATATTAATCCCATTTATTTAAAAGTGCATCAAAGAGAAAACCGTGTGCATAGTGACAAGGTGCTACAAGATAGTATTAAAATTATTTACATTACTATAAAATTAGTTTTCTGATAATTGCTGTTTTACTGTTTATCTAAATCTTTATTTCATACGACCTACTTACAGTATTACTAATGGCAATAAAGCTCTTTGAAACGCTCGAAGGCCAGTCAAAAAATTTATTAACTCATTTTTATGAAGTACAAATAATTTGTGGAATTATTACTCCCACGTAATTAGCGGACTAGCATTATTTTGAATTAAAAGTACTAACTGCTCAGATAATGCTGAATTTAGCAGCAAACGGGAAAAACAAAGATAATAAAATAAGATAACAAAAATCAAACATCATTTCCTACAAAATTAATACTGGCCGAAATAAAACGTTCCATAAAATTAATTTAATTCAGATTAGACAATCTTTTTGTCTAAATTTTGTCTTTCCCGCTCCAACGAGTCAATGGACCCATGAGGAGTTTTTTATTTATTCAAGTGCTACGAAGACGCGAGGCGACATGCGCGTGGATAGCGGGCGCACTCCGCAGGTCGGCTATAGAGTGTCGCGTCTTCATAAGGGCTTCCTCGCGGCACACATCGTCTTGTAGTATGCACTCCATAATTTTAGCTACAATTGTCGACGGTGGAACATGAGGATTCCCTGAAAATCGTCGGAATATTCTACTTACATCATGTTTTACTAAAAACTAATATTTGTTTAGAAGGAAAATAAGAGGAGAACAACGGTAAAAAAATAAGCAAATTAAAATAATAATAACTAGAAGGCTAATTGTATTGCATAAACAAGAAAAAAGCGATGTATTCAATAGTAAAGAAAAAGGTTCGTGAAACTAAAACTACGTTATAAAATTCTTACTCTGTATTAGTATAAAAGATAAATAATTTTATAATTTCTAGAGTTAAGTAAGAAGTCACGCGCTACGTCCGCTCGCTATCCTGTTGCTGTATAAGACTAATAGAAAACAAAACCTTTTTAATTGACTTCCCGAGTATGTGACGGCACATATTACAGAAGGGCCGCGCTGTGTCTCAAGTTGTGCTCGACCGATTTTAGTCATATTTCTCATGTACTGACAACCCGTGGGCCGGATGGAAGGTCCTGGGTTTGATTCCCAGCAGACAGCATTTAGATTTCTGTACCTCATCTTAGTGTTTGTTTGCTTGTATCTGTGTATTTTCATGGCACCCACCCATGGTATAATATAGCCCCTATGAGTGTGAAGCGTTACTCAATATTTGTAAGAGCCAGTGACGTCGCCGTATGTCAGTGAAAAAACAAAACAAGAAATATTTTTTTTGTTTATATTAACGCAATACCACCAATACCACCGGATGTTAAGTAGTCACTGCAGCCTATAGTCATCCATCCAACCTCAACTAGGACCGAAGTCCCATTTGAGGTCATAAGTGGATTCGATGCTACTCCTGAGAACCATTCTGAAATGCCCTCTCCAGGGTTTTCTGCTTAACAGCACCATACAAACCGAAACACAGCAGTGTTCACAGTGCTATACGGCAGAAATCGGTGCAGCGGTGGTGCCGCGGCAGGCGAGCGTCAGACATAAGGCGACCATCAAATGAAATGGTTTCGTTTTTTTCACTCTTATACGGGTACAGGGTCGCGGGTGGCAGTCTAGTAGGACCATAGAATTGTATAGGAACACATGCAAGCTATTATTGATGCAACTTTTATTTAACATGTATGTAGGTATATCGGCGCGAAAGTAATACCGAAAAATCTGTTGTACGTAGCAAAAAACTAATTTAACAATTTAAACATGCAAACATTTAAACATCGGTAACCATGAATGCAACTTACTGTACGGCAATTTCAGGAACCTGATATGACCTATGATAGCTTGAGGGAACAGGTTTCATGAAACGGCAAACAGGTGTGCAGTGCTCTGTTAGTATGTCCATTATTGTTAGTAGAATTGCTAGTATTCTTGTTAACCTTCACACAGTACCTAACACAGTACACTATACAATCTTTCATATTATATTATATTAGCTTCATTTCATATTTTTAGACGCCATAATTATAGTGAGTAAAGCTCCTATGAATAAAGTATTAATTATTAAACCATCAATGAATTTACTTTCTAAAGATATATTTTCCTTCAAATTCGACTATTGTATTAAGTATTAAATTCGATTCAAATCTACTATAAAATTTTAACATACGTTATATTTTCTTATGGCAAAAATATATCTTTAATAATGTTAATATATTACTTCATTATATTTTTAACAACAAACAAAAATAGCATGTATAACACTGATAAACTTACCAGTCAGTCCTCGATAACCAAACACGCCACAATCGTGCATACGCATTGAATGATGTTCGTCTTTTATAAATTGTTCTGTACTTATACCTTTAAGCTGAAATTTTTTAGCTAAATAAGAAACACAATAATATATATCTTGTACTTCCAAAGAAAAACCAGGAAACCAGGTCTCAAATTCAAGTTTAAATTTTAATATCTAACTTAATATTGTTGGCATTTCATAATTCGTTATGGCATAATAATTATTAATGATTTGGCATACATTTATTTTTTTGCAAAATTAACTGTTGGGCACGGGTCTTCTCTCTGAGATGAGAGAGTTTAGGCCATAGTCCACCTCGCTGGCCAAGTGCGGATTGGTGCATTTCAAATGACTTTGAGAACGTTATGTAGAACTCTCAGGCATGCAGGTTTTCTCACGATGTTTTCCTTTACCGATAAAGCGAGTGATAAATATTAATTTGAATTAATTGATAAATTGATATGCACATTATTTCGGAACTTTGAATAGATATTTCGAGAAATAGAGGTTCGTGCCGGAATTTGAACCTCCGACCCACCGTAGCGGGGTCGAGATGCGTAACCACTAGGCTATCACAAAAATTTTTAATTCTTTAAAAATCTTAACTGAGTATAAGACGATCCGTTTCGTAATGACTTGCAAACAAAATCACTTATTACATTATGTACTATCTCTTGACTATTTTGTACATATCTGTACATTTTGTAAGTGTATTTCTGTATATTCATTGTAATTGGATCTTTCATTGTTTCTTTCCTTTCAGAATTAGAATTCATATCAATTTTCTACCTAATTTAAAAAAAAAACAATTTGTTAGTCATTAAAGTTTTACCTTAGACGGAACTAAGAATCTATCAGGTATCCTTTGTAATTTTTGCTGTTTCTCACTTGGTCCAAAGCCTAGAGCTAAAATAACTGATTCCGCATCAACTTTTCTAGCCCCCAGAACATTTAAAACTGAACTTCCACTTGATCCACTTCCGTCTGACTGTAAATAAATAAGATCAAATTACCTTGTTTGATTCCAATAGTGACCAAGCTCGTCTGATTCATAGCGAGTTTAATTCGTCAGGCTGATTGAATTTGTAATCTTTTCAAGGCAATTTTAATGTAATAAATTAGTAATGTACTACTAATTTAATATAATAACCAGAGATAAAGTTTGTTTGTTTGAACATGTTCAGCTCAGGAAATACTAATCCGTTTTGATTTTTTTTATTTTATTCAAATGGAACAGCTAACGAGCATGCAGGCCACCTGATGTTAAGTGGTCACTGCAGCCCATGGACATCCACATAAAACCTCAACTAAGACGAAACTCTTATCTGAAGTTGAATGTGGATGCGTTGCTACTCCTGAGGACTGAGTTGGAACGCCTCCTGTCCAGTGCCTTCTGCCTTACTTACACCCTACAAACCTGCAAACCGAAACACAGCAGTTCTCACACTGCCGGCAGAAATAGGGGCTGCGGTGGTGCCGCCGCAGGCGAGCCTTCGACATAAGACTCTACCACCATCAAAAATTGCACTAGATAAATTGACGAGGCTCTAGGCCATATAACTTCAAATGAAGAAAATTTAACGAGGGTGAAAACGTGGTACACAACTAGTCTACAATATTATGAGTTGTAATGGGGCCACGTCTGTATAACTAACTGGTATAGTAAAATAATTTATTTTTTATTTTTGACCGTTTGTATGTTTGTTCATCAATTACGCAAAAATGATTGAATATGTTTTAATTGACCCTTTATAGTTTTAACACACATAGTTAGGTTGAAATTCTGCTATAAGTTTGAATAAAACTGGTCCACTAGAATCGGATATCCAGCTTGTAGCCTCTCTGTAGTAAAAGCAGTCATACTTGGGAAGGCAATTAAATACGAAGTTTTTTACGCACATGCGGCAGTCTCATAGACGGAAATCAGTCTATGAGATCAAATAATTTTACAATCCCAGAGCAAAGTTTCATTACCTACTTTACACTCTTAATTGATGAATTTTGAGAAATACTGAAATTAGTAATAACAAAAATCAAATGTTATTAGTGAAGTTGAAATTACGTTTATCCTCCTGATTCTTCAGGAATTACTATACGCATTCAAAATATTTTTAGAACGTCGGAATTTAAAAATTAAATTGGGTACAAAATAAGTTTATTTCTGGACAAATTGGAACTCAATATGCCTAGTCATTGTCATTGATTTAGTCGCTGACATATACATATATATATAGGTAAATAAATATATTTAGCACATTAAGTAACAGAACCTCTAATATTATAGATTTTTAAGTTACTACTTTACCGATAAGTGACTTTATGATGTTAAGTGACTTAAAAGATAGTAACTTTCATTTCAATAATGTGGGATTTCAAAAATATCCTAATTTTGTTTGTAGTTAAGACTACTAGTTAAATCTTACTAAACCTACCTCTCCTACCTTTCTTTGAAAGTTGCATTGAAATGTGTTGAACCATTTCCAAAATTAGTAAAGGCGAAGAAATAAAAAAAAAACTGTTTTTAATTTTGACATCATTTAAATAAGAACATAGGCTACGACTAAAACAGATCATTCAAAATTACTATGTAAAGATATAAAAAATGCATATACCTGTAAAGAGTGATCCCGAAACAAAGGATTTTTGAACCTCGGAGAACACCCTTCAGATTGGATTGAATGGTCTCTTTGTAGTTTATTTTTAATAATCCTGACTTGTGGTGTGGTAATGAGCACTCCACTTTCTAGTGACTTCCTTTTCCAAACTTCTCTTTGCACATCTAAGGTTTTATCATCATTTTCGTCTCCATTTTCAATTTTATCAATGTTTGCTTCAAGTTTTGTTTCTACAACTGTATTATCTGTCAAGGATTCTTCCACTTTATTCTCATCGGATTTTGTATCTGAGTCTACAGTTTCCTCTATTTTGCCTTCATTATTGTCTTCAGTAGTATGAGCAGTGGCTACTACAATTGGTGTTTCGTTAGCTTCAGTGTTAGTAGTTGTGTCAGTAGGAAGGGAATCAAGCCACTGCTGTACTGGGCTACTACGCCGCATGTCGTCTATGACCCCACTAAGCCAGCCCCTGACTTTTCGCTCTAGTATTGTAGAAACTGACTCATTAAATGAATCTGTGAATAATATTGTATATTCAGAAACCATTTTCATAGCAAATATTTTAAACAGAAAATAATTTATGAAATATGTAAAAATACATGTTTCTTTACCAGTTAACACTTACTTACCATCAACTGTTATAAGAACAGTAAAAATAAATAAGAACTAAATATTAATCAAGTGGGAAAATTAAACCCTATGTAACTGTATTGTTTAATGACAGGAAGAATACAATTTATTCATTGCTACAATAATCAGTATCTATTCAATTAACATCTTTCAAAAATAGCCTTAGTATTATTTTTGTACTTTGCACTTTTAATAAAAAAGGAAAATAAACAGAGACTGTAGGTTGTCTATTATTTTAATGGATTACGATTTATTAGATTATCTGTCTTAATGGTAATCAATCATTTAGTGGACTGTTTTATATTATCTTTATATACCTTGTCTGTATATTCAATATCAAAGAGTATACACCAGCATTGCTTGATAGAGAGGATAGAAATCGACTGAGATAGAGAAAGTTTATTGTTTTAAACTTTTAGCTTGATAGGTTCTTGGACCAGTAGATAGAGAATCAGGGTTTTCTTAATGTTAGTTGTCATGAATACTCTCACATTTTCGTATGACAGGAGTGTCATAACTATAATACCATTCAAGAACGATGGCTGATCATCCACCATGGACATGATTCAACAAGTGAGATATCTCGACAGAAAAATATGGAAAGCAGTTAACCCTCAAACTTCCCATTGTATTTTATATATTTGAAAAAATGTATAGAATTATGTTTCTAATAAATTAAATAAGGTAACATATACAGTCCATTTTCAACTACAATCTGTTAAACATCTTAACTAATTTTAACATAATTATGTTTAAAAAAATCAGTTCATTACAATATCAAAAAGTTTGTTCACAAAAACCTTTTTTTAAATATAGTGTCTTGTTTTTCATGGTATCACAGCATACACAGGTACATAGCATGCCTTTTATGTTTTTTTTTAATATTGACAGCCAAATTTGAATAATGAATCACATATCATTTGGATATTCTTGAGTTAAGAAGCTTGAATGGACAGACTTGTATGTAGGATTAGTGTAGACAAGCATTTATATAGTGTCTTTTTGAAGTTGATAGGTCACATTCAAAAATGCTTGCTTTTTGTAATTACACATTGCAAATATCTACACAAAAATGTATTAATTAACGATAAAAAAAATCACAACCTAAATGTTGTCTCATGAAATCATATAGGGAAAAACAATAACAGGTTGTCTTAAAAATTTCTGGGAAATATAAGCATAGGAATAATTTGATCTGGATTGTTCTGAATGAATAAGTGAAGCAAATCGTGAAACTAAGAAACGTAACTAATTGGATGATAAATAATTGCTGATAAAATTAAGTTATACTATTATGCGTGTTTTCTAAGTTTAAATATAACAACAAACCTTGTGTATGATCCATCCTTTTCCCATAACAAGGCAGCATGCAATAAAGGTTTTGTAAAACAAACGTGCAGATATGTTTGCAACAGGTTTTTACTGGGTATATGTTTTGTCAACCGAGAAATATCAGTTTACACTTACTTACCTTTTAAAGTTATTTAAATGGATATGTCAATTCACTGTATAAAATAAACACCGATATTATATCTAAGTATAGAACACAAAATGTTATTGACTTATAAAGACAAATACCAAAAAATACAATTTAACATAAATGACAAACAAGAAACATGATCACAGGACGAGCACAAGATTCACGGGACGAGATTGACAGTTTCCATATTCTTGACATTTGACAAAAGTTGAAATGTCTGGTCCATAGATAAACATTATAGTCCGTTCCAGTTAAAGTAATAAAATATTTACTTATATTAGTGAATAACTTTAACTTTTCTTATGTAAAACATAACCAAATTTGTGTTAATTGCATAATTATTACAAATATAACGCTGTGTAGTGTACTCATAATTCAACCATAAGTATCTACTCGTAACACGTGTCTACACGTTAGACCAAAAACCGATACGACCCAACATAGACCAAAAAGTTAGAACCTTTTAGTCTACGAAGCAACATAATTTGTGTGCCTTTTACAAACTTTATTATAAGTGAGTACTGCAAAAAATTGTGGCTAGTGATGTCTACATTGCGGTTCCATCACCATCAACATCCCTGCAGGATAGCCAACCAGAAATTTATCGTTTTTGTTAGTGTGCTTAAATTTCACTTTGATTATATTCTTCTTCATGGAACGGAATTTTTATTTAACCTCGGATACTTGTGTGGGGTTGGAATCTTGTTTAATACTAGCCGCTTTTCGACGAACGAATCTTGTTTAATGCAAGGACTACTAACCAAGCCTTTTTTCGCCGACCAATGGGTACGAAAAAGTCACGCCTGTGACTGTAATTTTATAATCAAGTCACAGTCATATTTGCAACATTAAGCGTCTTCTAAGTACTCATATTTGTACCGTTTATATTTAACGTACGTAACTACACCGTATTATGTGCATATGTCTAAATATTGGTATGCTATATTATACGACGAAATTATTTATTAGTTGCACTCCTGGTTTCTTGAAGGAACGTTTTGTATAATTTATTTGTATATTACCCGTACCTTTTCTCAGCTTTCACGTTACATTTTCCACATCTATCCGACCTTCAGATACCCTAAAATCCTTGATAACTAACGCTAGTAAGAATGACTGAAATCGATGAACTGACAGAAATCGTCACGTAAGTAAAGAGCGTTACATCCACTCCTGGCGACCTTTCCCTATACAAATTACAGTTAGCGAGTGAGTAATTAAGTGAGTGAGAGAGTGGGTGAATGAGTTAGAGAGTGAGTGAGTGAGCGAGCAAGCGAGCAACCGAGCGACAAGCCACCGACCGAGCGACCGACCCACCAACCGACTGACTGACCGACGGAATCACAAACGAGCATGCAGACCAGACCACCGGTTGATTTGAAATATTACTACAATTATTAAGGACACCTCTGAAAATCGTGGAAATTTTACCATTTTACCAAAAGAATCGATCGTTTCTGTACATTATGTAATTACTAGTAAGAAAAAAAAAGTGTATTCGGTTGGTATGGTAGCTATTTACTTAGTCTTATGCATATACAGAAATGTGTGTTAACGTATGTTGTGTTCACGTACATATGTGGACGATAGTCTTTGGTATCTATGGTGTGTAAATAAAATATATTTTTTGGTAAGAATGTTTATTGACAAAGAAATTTTTGGTATAAAAACAAACCATCAATTTTAAATAATACACATTTCTCTTAGATAGGTACCCTATGGCCCATTTTGGGCAGCGCGATTATTTTTTAAGTGACAAACGAGCATACATAAGTACGTACATACTACATACGTATTTTTAACGGGGGAGTATTTTAACAACAATTTTTTTCTAACCAACGGCGAATATATATTAAAAATTGTCTCTAATCTACATCAAAAGTAGACGTTTAAATAAATACAGAATGGACAAAATACCTACATATAAGTAATAGATATGGTACCTACTTGAGTTTTACAATGTCAAAAGTTCATATTAAAAATGTTTAGATATTATATACTATCTAGCAACGCATCTAACGTTTACCTACATCGATATTAAATTATATTAAGTACTCTAATTTGGTGCCATAAAAGAAATATAACATAAATTGGTATTATTTCAAATTCCACCTGCTCACCTAACACCATATAAATAAAGAATAAATAAGTGGAAAATACTATAGAAACAAAGTTTTAAAGATACTTATAATGATAAATTAGCAAAATGATACATAATTTCACGATGAAATCGAAGGTACTTTAGTTACCTTAATTTTACCTTACGCTTAATATTTATGGCCTAAGGCCGGTCTAAAAAATTATGAAAATTAAAACACTGCTTAGTAGACCAATGAATGACTGGCTACGAGAATATGAATATTCAGAAAGGTAAAAGCGTAAAGAATTTTCATTCATTTCATTTTATATTGTAAATAAGTTATTGTAAACATACATTACACTACGTCAGGTACATATGGGCAAAATAATAATGTAACGAAATAGTATTCATTTCAATTATCAGAATTAAGCGACGGTGTCGAAAAGCGAAACAAATTATTAATGAAAGATGTATTTCCTCCAACAGTTTGTGTAGATACTCGTTATACTTTCCTACCTGTTAAACATAACTAAGATATAATAACAGCAATTCTCTGTTTTACTTTTAAATTTTAAAGACATTAAAATGATCTTTAATGGCTTTTAAACTTAAACTTATGCAATTTGAAATTAACTTAACAAGCACTACATTTATGAAACTAGTGCCGTGGTTTTAATTTATCAAACATCAAATTAAACTTAATCGTTTTACTCTTGAAAGCACTTAAACGTACCCCTTTTATTTATTCATATAGAGATTTGCAGCACTTAAATTATTAATCGTATTTATTAAAAACTAAATGCTAAAGGTCAGAATTGTTTGTAATAAATATTTACTTCTTCTTGTTATTAATTCATAACTGTTTATTTTACATTACATTGCTAATTTATCAAATTGCCAAACAACTTAATAGTAATATCTAACTATTTATTCGGATGTTTAGAAAAATGTATAAACGTAAAGATTTTACGTAGATTTCAGTATGAAATGCTATATACTCAGGACGATCACATTTTTGAGTAAATATTTATATGTACATATTTTGTGTTAAAATATACACATTTTGATACAGATTTTGGAAAACATAAATATATAGAAAAAAAAATCCGTTATTAACGAAAATAATATAAAATCTATATATGCACACATAATAATAGCATATTATGTCAACAAACGATCATTTTTATGGATCGCGGTAAAATTTTAGTAATAAACAATTGATTAATAATTTCTAATCTCAATCTGCTTCATAGTTTCCAAATGGCAGTCACCCAAAACTTTCATAAATAGATCTAAAAATCATAAAAAATTAAAACTATTTCTCATTTAAAAGATTTTTAGCAATTTGTCCGCAAATTTTATATCAAGCGCATGTTTAAATTAAAATGTTTAAAATTAAAATGATTGCTAAACTTTTGCTACGTCATTATCGGCGCTATTAATGTGATGAAGAAGAAGGCTGGTTATAGATCTCTTAAATTGATCCCTCAGTACGAACTATAGTGAGATGGAGCTATCTCAGTTTCGATATCAATCATTTCAATCGTTGATATCGATCGATATCAACATGTTTTAAATATTTGTCTTTAATGGTAACAGCATAAAACTTACATTCTCAATGGGAGCGATACCGCCAACCAGTTAAGACCAGGACAAGGACTACCTTCTGTCTTTGACAAACGAGCATGCAGGCGCCCTGATGTAAAATGGTCACTGTATTGACTATTGTAACCCATGGACATCTGCATCTTACCTCACATAGGTTCGACATCCTATTTGATGTGATACGTGGATGCGTTGCTACTCTTGGGGTCTAAGATGGAATGCGTCCTGTCCAGTATATTCTATTACACCCTTCAAACCGAAACAATAGAGTACACTACTGCTTTACGGCAGAAATTGGATTCAGCAGTGGTGCCGAGTGCCGAGTCGACGACAGACTCTACAACCATTGAATTATTTGCGTTTCAATTAGTTCATTGCTTTTTAAGGGGTCACAAAATGATTCCATTATAATTCGCTTTAGTCTTTTCTGACGCAAATCTATTGCAGGGGAAAGGAGGCATTATTTTTTATCTTAGAAAGTCTGCTGTCTCAAGGACGGTGGTGGTTTGGATCTTTAATAAATTAAAGAGCCTCATAAGTATTGTAGTAATGTATTTTCCTTGATAATTTTTGATAAAACTTGATCAACACCGAGTTCGAAACTACATGATCCCAATGTGAAAGGTTAAGGATGGTTTCGGAAAATTAATTTTAGTGCAAAATATCATTGCAATCCGTATTATATGTGGAAGTTTCGCTACAATGTCACACAAGTGTTCACAATTTCTGTCATATAACATTTATATCATGTCTATTGCCTACATATCTGATCTGAAACCTAAGTACATTCTAATTAAAAGTCGACTGATCGGATGGTGCCCTATAACGAAAAAGAAATCAAAGATAAAGAAAAGATAGAAAATGCCCATGCATGGGTGGGAAGACGACCCAATAATGTTACCTAATGATTGTCAAAGATGAAAAAGTTTACAAGAGTTCAGTTGAGGTTTATCTACCCCAAAAGACAAATCGGGAAAAACAATGCACGATTATTCAATAGTTTGCTAGTATTAACAAAAATGGCGTTTTAACTGATTTAATGCATTTTTATTAAGATACGTACGTATTGCTTATATTGTCATATTCAAATAAGGTGCGGAATATCTAAAATATTATAGTTTTAAAAATATAAATTACATTAAGAGTAAGTGAATGTTTTACTTAACTTAAATAATTTAATTGATGGAGGATTTTTTTCTACTAATTAACTCTTCTCAGGGATATCTATTAAAGTACAAATTAGTTCTAAAACGTAGCCATATTATATTTATTTGCGATCAGTTATACAAAAGTTCAGAGTGGCCACTTAACATTCAAAGAACTGCAGTATTTGCTCGTTTGCCACTTCTTTCTACGTCACTAATATAATTCATCGTATTCAATATGACTTCTTTGGTCAAAAATAACTGTGAGGGCACAAGGTGGACAACTTTGCAAGTTACCAACATTTTCTTTGCTTAAACTTAAAACTTATTAACAAATTAAAAATTATTATTTGTGAATTGTATAAAAACATCTGCTTGGCTCTTCATGGTATGTGCCTGCCCAATGGTCACAATTCATACCGTTTCGCTAATGATATTGTAATGATTGTATAAAAGCGAATAACCTAATACCACTTACTTATAATAACATCTTCACACAGGCTTTCAGTATAATTTTAATACTAACGTTTAGCTCATAAATATTTGATTTTTTTCATACTATTTATCCTGCAATGTGGTGTGGGTTGTTTTAAGTTAAAATAAATCACTCGTGGTGAATACATTTCTTTCAATTACCTACTATTCTATCGCAAAACCCACACTTCAAGCTATGTAGAAATAAAGTTAAGTTTGATTTTGGTCAGATTTATTATTATCGTATCCTTCTAAAGTAAGTATCGGCGCACGTTACATTTTATAACAAACGAAAAGCGGGGGTAGGTTTTCTCTGTGTAATACAAATGTATTACACTCTGTGTAATACAAATGTATGTAAGTGTAAATACACCTCTGAATTTTCCTTAACTTAAGTAAATAAAAATAGGCTTGATGAAATTTTGCATCCACGGGAATAATAAGACCATTATGAGCACATCTGCCAATTCTCCATTCATAGTATTATAAGCCATTTTAAATGACGTTATTCATGCTATATAAAGCACTTTAACCCAGATTTGTTTTAAGTTTTCAGATCTTAAGCTCATCGGGAAGTTAGTTTAAAATCGTTCGCAAAATTTGAACCGAACATACCTACAATCAGACACGAAATCAGGCTAATAAAGACGTGGTAAAAAGAGTATGTATTTTAAGTCAAGAAGTTTTCAAAGCATAGTAATGAATGCAGAAATAATACGTTTTTATTTCTACGTAATAGGGATTGCAATTAAAATTACTGCTTTTGCGCAGTCAATCGATGGTTTCTAAATTTGACTCTTATATGAATATATCATTTACTTATTGGGACATCTGTCAAAATAAAATTCCTTTTAAATCCTTGCCTTTATGGAAATAAAATAAAAAACTTAAAAAAACAGATCTCAAAAAAAAATAGGAAAAGACTTGGGATTTAACGTATTAAACCAGGCTGTGTCTTTACTAATTGTAATAGTTTTTTTAATATGTAAACAGACGGTAGTAAGGTAATAATAACGCACACGATCAGCTTACTCGTGTCTGGCTAAATTCAAACAATATTTTAAAAAATATTTGTAAATCATCTAAAACGAGTGGTTTTTTTTGTCTACCATACTCAAGTCTCGCCCATTATATGTACAATAAATATTCATTCATATTTTTAATGTATAAAATTCAAACAAACATTAAGATAGACCTAAAAAGAGTTCCAACATAATTTAAAATGATCTCACGGAATAGAAAAATTAAACGCTGCGGTAAAAAAACGGAAATTTCATACTAAATTCCCGATCTAATACAAAAAACTTGCATAAAAACTAGTAGTGTAATACTTGAATGTCTTATACAAAGAAATAAATAATCACATAATTAACTTGTTTGCTCAGACTTTCGCTCTAGTTTAGATAGAACTGTTCTCGCTTTGAGTATCGTTGTGTACGTGTCAAGTGCCTGTTGAACGGATTATAGAGTTTCTACAACCTCTCTCACTTCAACCATTTACATACTTAATCATGTAAATGTTGCAAATGGAATATGTTAAACTCAGTTCTAATTATCTAATTGCACTGGACATTAAACTGTAGTAGGTAGTCGAAAATAATGTAATTCATCTTTTAAAAAGTGTTTTCATCTATAACAAAAATTTCAGATTTTTTGCAGCCTAGTATAATAATGTATTCTCAGACAATTGATTGCTACTATACAAATGATATTAAAAGTATTCCTAGTAAAAACTTATAGTATTTGTTTACCTGAACCCATCAGTAAATGCACCGGACATAACAAAACCGTAATAAAATAATGTGAAGCCATAAAGGTATAGCTCTGGGATTAACTAATTAATACATAAAGTGGTAATTAATAATAGAATATAAATAATAAGTAAGCATTCATCTTCGTCCTCATTAGAGAGCTAAAAAGGATGTTAATTGATATTTCAAACAGCTGTACTTGAGATTTTTTTTTGGGATATGCAGGAATCATTATAATTTTAAAATTTATAAAATTAGGTTCAAGTTGCTTTACAATTGCACACTATTTACATTTCCATAAAATTCACCAGTTTATTTATTTATTCATACTTACAGCAATTTTTAATTTCTATAATTTTTTAATCATATATTTAAATTATACTACTCGTAACATTTGTTACAAAGACATTACTGTGATGAATAATCTGTTAATCAAATATTGTTTATGACACAGTACCTTATATGAAATAATTTTATTTAAAATTGATTTTAATTTAGCTATTTATGTGATGTAATGTTTAATTATCTTTAAACAAAAACCCGATTGCATGGAGAAAGAACTGAAAATGTATTTCAATTTATTGCATTTGGCTTCGGGCCTATATAATATGGCTCTCCTGAGACGAAGACACATACAACATAATTTAAAAACTGTCAAGCCGTTTAGGCTACAGACACAAAGACAGACAGACAGATCACAAAGAAAAAGTGCTCACAAGTGCGTTGAAATCGCTGTGGTAGTTTAAGGAAATTTAGTTACTAGTAACATTAACTACGTAAGTCTTAAATACAATTTTAAAACCCAGAATTAATGCCTAAATAGATTTAAGGATTCATTTATACTTTATTTTGTGCGTTTTTCGGGTTATTAACTATAATTTGTTTTATGTACACTATAAAAACATACACTTTTGTTACGCTTAAAAGCAATGTTAGAATGAGTTACTCTATAATGTCACAAATATCGTGAAAAATTTGGTTGGAATTTTAATAATCGGCGTCAAAAGCTTAAACTGTGTCCAGTGAAAATTTTTCAAAGTTATTTTGATCAATGAATATTTATTATTTTAGTTTAATTCGGCAACTTTCGGAATGGAGTTGTATTATAGTATAGAATGGTAAAAAAATTAAGACGCCAAAGTTCATGTCAGTCACTTTAAGTAAATAATTATTTATAATTTATCGGTTAAACCTTTTAATGTGAGTAACAAATATCTTCGCTTTCCCGTTTAAAATATATTCCGTAAGTTTTCCTTGGATTGATTTTTACGTGACTAAACTTTTACAACAGATACTTTCATTCATTTCATTTCATCTGTTCATAATAAAACCAATAGCCTTAGTACGTAGATATAATAAAATAGGTAGAGTTCGAGATAATGAAGTGCTTCGTATCATTGTTTATCATCACAATGAATATGCTATAAGAACAGTTATCGAAATGTATACTGGTAGGTACTTATATAAAAAATAGTGTTCTCCACCTTGTATCACCTCATTTACATCGTGCAACAGAACTTTTTTTATCTAACCACGTTATCTAATTAGTTACAACATTGTATAAATAAAGAATACTCATTTTTCTATAAACACATAATTTCTTTATATATCTTCAATATGAATCATAATAATTTAAACGCCTGTCGCGTTGGGCTTTTGTCAACGAAGTCGTGTGCGTGGATGGATGGTTTAGCGGCAGACCGCGGGCCGACGTTTATACGAAGCGCCCAGAGCTTGCGGTTCCTTAGCTAAATAATTTGTGCAGATGTAGGTCAGATAGAGATTACGTTAAATCCTAAATCACATTTGGACACTAATATACATGTATACCTACTTTCAACAAGTGTCAATATTGAGCAGTACGAGGAGGGCCGCGAGAGCGCGCGGCGCGCAGCCTACGTCACGCCGGTCCGTACGCACAATCGCCGCGACGTGCCCCAGCCGATTCTTCACCTGGTAACACGGCCGCACGCCGCCATTGATCGCGTACGCGCTCTACGTGTTGAAGTACGCGTACTACATTCATACCTGCTAACTTACGCACGTCATCTTCACTCCAATCCTTATCACGCAACAACTCTGCCAGCAAATGTGGATATCGTGATACATCTTCTAAACCTTCAGGTGGTGCATCGATTCCATCGTATCCTGCACCTAGACCGACGTGTTCGACGCCTGCTACGTGCCTTACATGATTAATGTGAGCGACTACATCTTCTACAGTAGCTTTCTCCCCGCAGGATACTAATTTTGCGTAAAAATTAATCATAACTACACCCCCATTTGCTGCGACCATTTTTAACAGATCGTCTGGAACATTACGCGTGGAATTGCAAAGTGCGGCAGCACCTGAATGTGAAAAAATTACTGGTGCTTGTGATGTTTCTAATGCGTCCCTTGCTGTTTCTTCACCAGCATGTGAAAGATCAACGACCATACCTAAGCGATTCATTTCACGTACTACTGCGCGACCGAATTCTGTTAATCCACCGGCAGTACCGGCGGCACGCGCCCATCGTGTATCACATGTATGTGTTACTGTAAGATATCGAGCACCTAATTGATAAAAAGCACGCAGAACCGCCAGAGAGTCACCGAGAGCATGACCACCTTCGACTCCAATCAATGAAGCTATACGGCCGTCTCGATGAGCATCTAACAGTTCTGCAGCATCTGTAACTAAAGCAAGATGGGCAGCATTCATCTCTACTATCCTCTTGATAACATCCATTTGTTCTAGAGCTAATTGCACCGCGTCCCGATCCCGCGCCCCGCACGGCACATACGCTGACCAAAATTGTGCGCCAACCTGACCGAGTCTTAACCGTGGAATATCTGTGTGCGACCAGCGCGAGCGGGCCCACGGCTCCAGACCTTCAAGGCCTGCACTTAAATTAAAATCACCAATCTTATTATGTAGAAATTTTCGAACGTTCCACGCAAGATCGTTATGTCCGTCGACCAGCGGGGAGTCCCGTAACATACGGCGTATTGTCGTAAGGCGTTCTTCCGGTGTCGCACGGCCACCGCCACCAAGAGCTATAGGCAGGGCTAGGATGGCACTGAGTCCTGCCAAAACGACTAATGCTGCCAGGGCTATCCTCCAACGCGGCCGACGTGGTATCGGCTTTTCGTCTGAACTTCCTGACGCCGACGCTGATAAAGAATCCGGCGCCCACCTGCCGCATCTTTCTGCTACGTCTGGTAAAGAACCGGGGAATGTTATTCCTTCTGGTACGGCCGCCTGAAACAAGTAAAGCAAACAATTTAGTCGCTATTAGTCATAGCCTTCGCCCAATTTATTTTATTAAGACTGACTCAGAAATTGTTCGATGCTTTTGCGCTGTTACGATAATATTAATTTATCAGTTATAAAACGAAAATTCCATGCTTAACATGGAGAAATTATTTTGTAAATTGTTAACTTTTGCAGTTAAATAACGCCAGGCTACAATAAGATATGAAGCATTTCAACTTAGCTCTTAGGAACAAAGCCTCCACGTACGATAGAAAGGACCTCGGTCCGTATTTGCATTCAATCTTGACGTTCCTTGGATGCAGTGACCACTTAACATCTGGTAGCCATGTAGGCTACTTCACAGGCTTGTTCACTAAATTGAAATTAAAATAAACCTTGAAAACTTTAGAATGATTAACCGTTTGAAATTGGGATAAGAAAGAGCTTATGATAATGAAAATTACATCGATACACCGAGGAAAGGTGGAAAAAGTGATCGTTGTTGCCATAGTCTACTATTAATCAATTTGCATTCCATAACGATCTTAAAACTCTGTAAACAATTGCAAGCATGACAATAATTTGCCGCGTGTTCAATTATGCAAGGGGCACACATAATATGGGGAGGTGCTAGGGGGGACCTGAATAGCCTCTGACCCATTTACAGAGAGAACTGACGCGCATCGTTCGCCGGGATTTCACTTCAACGAAGTAGCGTCTGAATAAGTATTGTAATTATTAGCGTCTTAATAAAACTAAACTACTGCATATTCTTATTAATTGTCACTAATTGTCAATGTTATTGTTACTTATGTTGTAACAGTCCGATTTAAACGTTCGTTTTTGCCACGCACGTGCAAGCTATGGAACGATCTTCCCCCTGAGGCATTTCCGGAGCGTTATGACATGGGGTTCTTCAAAAAAGGCGCTAAAAGAGCTCTCCTTAAAAACCAGCA
>DWKW01000011.1:0-27507 GCA_018250115.1 Doberes anticus | reverse complement strand
TCTAAGAACGATTGAAATACTACTAAATTTATGAAATCGATTGATGTATATTAATTTATTATTATATTAAAATCGGTATGAGGATTAATTGGTATAACTCATTGTCGTATATTAATAAAAAACTTCAGATGGCGTTTAACAAAAAAATATACTATTTCCTATGAGATGTATCCTGCCACGACGTTAGATATAAGATGCTTCGTAGAACCGCCTCAATCACGTTCCTTTTTAGGCGACTCTTCGGAACCTGCATTGTAAATAATATTCAACCAATAATCTCGGATCGAATCTTTACATTATGTACGACAAGCACAATGCTTTCAAGGGACAATAGTTAGATTGAACAACAGTGGGCCGGTCATATCGCTTACATATCTTAATTAGGCCTCACAACGCGCGCAGCAATCGTTTTTTTACATCCGCCCGCCTGTGCGACCGTGACGAATATTTGTATAGACGCACAGACCGACTTTCAGGTTCGAAAATCTATTTTAACGCCTATTTCTTATAAGTGAAGGCGTTACAAATTTATGCAGAACGTAAATAAGAATTGGTTATACCAAGTTGCGACGATAATTAGAAGAAACGCTGACGAGCTTTTTCTCTACAAGTCAAGTTGAATCGCATGCTATTTCGAATGCTAATGACAGAGTTATGAATGAACACTCGTTAAACTAAACGAACTGCGGCCATTTGTTGCTTTTGATATGCAACGGTGAAGTGGGTGGAATTGTTTACTATTTTAATTACAGTTTGGTTTTAAATTTTCACATTACACTTTTGTTTGTAGTATTAAACACAATATAAAAATAACAAGTAAAAGTGGTACTCAAATTCCTACATACGTACATACCTATATTAAAGTATAAGTCATTAATTATTTTGATATAAAATAAACCGATTTTCAAAGAAATCAAAGCAACATTACAATGGAGCTTCTCGCGTGTAAAAGACATCAACGCGTGCTACTGTTCTTTGTAGAGCATTCACTGCTATTAATTACTTAATATCGACTGTTGGCGGCCTTTATCGCCTTTGGATGAAAGCAAGACCGTGTTTCTTTGTAAGAACTAGAATAAAATTAGCGATGATGTAGTTTCAGCTTACTGATCGTCTAGTCAGCCATAAACTTTGAAGCGTGAGGTACCCTGCCGCGTCCTTATAAACAAAGTGCCTCTGTGCATATCTTTATTTGCATAGTTCTCTAGTTGTTTTATTGCCAGAGATCACTAGGATGCTTCTTGAATGTTTAACATTTGAAGCCGTAATTTTCAGTTGTTGTTTATTTTTTAAGTATCTTGATTTAGTAACTCTGATAGTGATTTAAACATGTTCGAAAGTAAAACTATGTAGTTAAGCGCTTTGTGAAATAAGAATTATAAGTTTTGTATTTTATAGTGGTATGTTCATAATATATGATGTTGGTTCGTTGTTATATATTTAGAAATTTTTGTCAAAAAGTTGAAGGTTTTCTTGGCAAGTTTTACAAAACTTTGAATTGCCACTTAAAAAAATATCTAGATTAGTACGTATATGTACATACGATGAAAATATACTTTTGAAGTACTGTATTTTTTTATTATAGCTTGTAGACTTTTACACATGAACATTAAATCATAACTCTACATTGCTTTAGGTACTTAGGTACTTAAATTGATGTAGTCAAACTTAACTTTATAATTATATACAATTAATGTATTGCTTTTTTTATCTATTATCGGTATAATGCATTTATTGTAACAGTACTGTATTGTACAGCTACATGATTTTTATTATATTTTATTTGTAACTGTGGTGTCTGAATTCCATAAAGTTTAGTATATAGCGATGTAGAGTCGGGCTCGGAGGCTGCGTTCCCACGGCGAGGCGCCTGCGGCAGTGCGCTGAAACACGCCGCGACTGCTCTCTGAAGTCGAACGTTGAACAATTACCTAGTAAAAGAACTGTCATGTTGCTTCGTCTTAGGTTTTACTTATTTACTGTGTGGTATTATAGCTAGGTATATAACCTCTAAAGTTTGTAGGATAATTATTTATTTATTTTTATTTTATTTTATAAAACACTCATAGCCCCACAGTAGGATTAAACCTGTGTCGCGGGTGCCATGGACACACAGAAACAAGCACACAAATACCCAGATCAGGTACGGAAATCTAAACTCATCATTCAAATTTCTGCCACGCTGGGAATCGAACCCAGGACCCTCCGAACGGTAGACCGCACGTTGACCACGGCGCCATATGGGTCGTCAAATATAGCTTTTTATAGTTGTTTAGAGGAATAGGAACCTTAAACTAGTAGTAGTAGTGGTGTGAATAAAAGTAAAAATTGTTAACAATTACACGAGCACAATATACCAAATACTAATAGATATTCGGGTTGATGGCGCTTCAAGCTTTTGTTTTTATATCCGCACCATATGGTGGCGGTGATATTCACCGATCTTTATAAAAAAAATTACATGTGAGATAAAGTAAAATTTAATAATAATAATATGATAGTGACCACAATTCTTGAAGGATTGAGAATTTAGACAAAAAAATTATATTCTAATCGTCCCGACAGTTTCAAAAGGGCTATCACCTAAAATTTACAACGCTTCAACGCCAAAGCACAAAATATATGTTGTGTAATCTGCATTTCCGACTGGCGCTGCCATCGGGTTTATTTTCTTAAGTAAAAAGAATGTGGCGTTCTATTTATTAAATTCTTATTGTTTAATTATAATTGTTTAGTTTTAATTTTGTTTTAAATTGTAAGTTCTTTCATAACTGTTTTTATGTGTGTTTGCCTTTTTCCATCTGTATAAGAATTATATTTTCATATTATTATTATAAACACGACTTTTAATTTCTATATAAAATTGGTAACCCTGACGTGAATGTAATGTATTTGATTAGCATTCGATTTGGCTCGATTGCGTCAGCTCCATAGCTGCACCTACATAATAAGGAAGTAGCAAGCGAGCCCTGATGGTTTCAACATCTGGGTGTCAAGTGGTCTCTGCCGCCTGTAGACTCCATCCGAAGATTTAAAAGCTTAACAACAAGCAACCTCAGATAGGACCGAAGTCTGGTGGTAGAGTCTTATGTCGAAGGCTCGCCTGCGGCGGCACCATCGCTACCGCTATTTCTCCCGTGAAGCAGCAGTGTGAGAACCGCTGTGTTTCGGCTTGAAGGGTGTAGTTAGGCAGACGACACTGGACGGGAGGCATTCTATCGTAGTCCTCAGGAGAAGCAACGCATCCACACACAACCGCAGAGAGTGCAGAGACCGCTTAACATCAGGTGGCCTGCATGCTCGTTTGCTATTTTGTTATAATAAAAAAAGTCTCCGCTGAGGCTGTACATGGATGCGTTGCTTCTATTAGAACTAAGTTGGAGTTCCTCATGTCCAGTGTCACTGTTATACACCTACTCACTGCATAAATATCCACATCCAACCTCAAGTAGGATAGAAGTCATAAAGAACATACTGCTGGAGACCGGAGACGAAACTGCACGCCTCATAATTTAGTGGAGTGAGCCACACACATAAACAAAACACAAACGTAGCACACTCGTACACGCCATTCCTATTATTATACAGCAGTTCTCGTACTACTGTGAAGGTTTAAAGGCCACACCCAGGCAGAATACACCGGACAGGAGGCATTCTGACTTAGTCCTTCGGATTAGCAATGCGTCCACTTAAGACCTCAGATAGGATTCTATGGGCTGGGCTAAGGCAATGGGCTACAGTAAACCCTTTACATCAGGTGGCGTGCGTGCTCATTTGCTATTTAAGTTAAAGTAAAATTAAAAAAATATCATTTGCTTTGTGGTGAAGAAATACATCCTGAGGAATCGTGCATGCTTCATTCTCTTTAATAGACAGGCGAATTCCATCAATAGCCTTATGGCTGCGATCTTCTTCATCTTTGAAAGGAAATCCGTGCCCAGCAGTGGAACACTGAGTTAATGATGATAAATTAACATCATTTGGATCGACATATCTTGGCACGAGTCCCTGCCAATTCCAGTAAACTGCAGTTAGCATGTAGGGACCACAATAAGCAATTTTCTAACTTAAAACAACTTTCGTTTTCTTACGTGAACCATACTATGAAAGCATAGATATTCTTATGACTTTCTCTAATGCCTATCAATAAGAGCGGTATAGCCATTATTAGTGCAAAGACGTATAATTAAGGCGGCAAACCGCAGAGGTCAAATTAGTCGGCGAGCCTAACAACATAGTAAAACGCTTTACCCTACCGTAAAACGTCCGTAACGAACGTTCGACCGGCTACGAGAATAAGTTTGTAGTTTCACTAAAGCTCACGTCGAGAGGCATCGTCGGCGAAACTATACTTACCTAAGTACTGGAATTATTACTATTGTGAGGGCATTACTCCTACCATTCTTCAAGCATCGGCACGAGATGAATGGTCGTGGCTCTATACATGTTGAGGCTTGTACAATGGTTTGCCTGTCCTCCTATTATACAGGCGGCTGGCCTTTATGCGCGGACGTCACACGATAAAGGGGGGTATAAATAAGCGTGCGCATACGTCATGTATCCCCAGAGACGGTACGTCAATGCACGCCGTTATGACCCTATATTATAGGTACACGGTCCCTTAATTTATTCTTGTGTCTGAAGGAATGACACGTTTTGGGTTGGCCTGTCTAATGAAGTTGAAATTATTGCAAAGGGATAGAGGAATGAGAACTATCAAAGGTTTATCTGTCTAGATTTAGTCTACCAACCCGCACTTGGCCAGCGTGCTGGACTGAGACATATGTGACTGAAATTATTTCAAAGGGGCATCTAGGAATATTTAAAAGCTATCTACATACGTATACATCTATGTAGATACGTAGATCTACATCTAACTTGGCCAGCGTACCGGATTACGACCTAAGTCCCTCTCATCTTTGACCCCTTAGTGGGATAACAATAAGTTGCATATTGATCAATAGTGATCACACTGTCTATTTATGATCACTTTTATCATCACCCTCTCACTCATCTTCATCCTTAGCCTCAATCTAACTCTCATCTTCTGAACTAACTGAACTCATAAAATACATAAATGTACACTCGTACATACATACCTACACGTGGATATAGAACAAAAAACTATCGTAGGTACTATACAATTTTATTTCCACTGTGCTCAAAGAACTGTAACTTCAAAAACCTGCTGATTATTAATCTACATTAATAATGGTGATAAAATACTGAAGGTTTGTTATAGTTGAGTCACTATTTGATCACCAAGGATGTGTTGTACGATGTATTTTTCAATTCGAATGATTCAAGAAGTAACAATTTACGACAGGTAGGTAAGTGGGAATGTGGGCATGGCAAAACATTGTGAAATAGATTAAGATAAAACATTATGGCTTTTAAATCATATTTTAGCTCTTTATCTATGTTCAAAGATATGTATTTATAAATCGTTTATCGCTAAATTTACCTTTATTTCCCTTTAAAACCTTTATACCGAATTTTTGGAGTTCAGTAAAAATGTCATTTTGTGAAATTCACGAACAAAAATTCTGTGGAAATTGGTTTTGTTAAAGAGACCTCTCGAAAGACTCGTTGAAAGCCTATCTATTATGTATCTATGGTCCAGTACACATTTCGGGAAGGTCTGAAAAATATTTTTGGAGCTAGGGAAGAAAATATAATCCGAATAGCAAACAAGAAGTTTGTCCCAGTCTCTGGCATTTGTGAACGGATTTTCATATAATTTCCTATTTTAAAACCATTCAAGCTAACTATTTATAAAATAAGACGATGTAATGCCTTTTTCATGTAAGAAAATCTCATAATTTCAATATTTCGCATTGTCGGTTTTACCAATAAGCTCCTAAACATTGGAGGTATTTAGATTTTTAAATTTCTCTTCTGTGAGGTACATATAGCTGTTATCAATATACGACGAAGTTTCGTTTATTTTGACATCTATTAAGATGAACTACACATACTTATACTTATATACCTAGGTAGGTACTTATCAGTGAAGTAACTGCATATACTTCGGTTAAACTTTCAAAAGTACGGACATAACAGGAATGTTCCATACAATAATTTTCGTTGGTACGTTCAAAAAATGTCATTCATGCATGACCATTTATTCTCTTGAGTCAGATATGGGACGGCCCGCCCGCGGTCACCGCGTCAAAGCACCGACGCGTGTCGGTGGTCCAAACTACTTCGCAATATTATTTGCGAGGTGTCACCACCAACGATGAACCACAATAACGACTAAAACTAACACATTTACTACCAATAAACTTTCTAAATGTCAACTGTAGACTATTACAGACTAATATTAAAGCTGAAATTTAAACGACAAAAGATTTTGTTGACGATGAACATAAGTTTGTTTGTTGCTTAACTCGAAGGCCATAAAGGCACCCTATCGGTTTTCCGCAGTTCTGAGAACGATTATTGATTCTGTTCATATTTCGGCGACATCTCGTGTGCTATCTGTGTAAACCGCTTGAAACTTTGTCGGCGCCAAATAAAGACTTCCTGTGTGGCTAACCAAAGTGGATAAATAGTTTTCCATCACTTACCGGATGCATAAGTTTGTTTTCCCCTTTACACATAATTGTCGTGCTAGAAAAAAGAACATTCTGGTTAAAGGAGATACGAGAATACAATATAAGTTTACGTATGTGTATATTACCGCTGTTATCACGTAGGCGATATTAACAGCATTAAACTATAGCTGGCGGCATTAAGATAAGATTGGTGCTTAACGCGTTCAAAGTGCGCAAAGAAAAGATATAATACAACAGAAGTACGTATTGTTGCGTTGGTCCTAAACGATTTTATTGCTCTGAATAAAACTCAGCGTAATTTACTTTACGATACGGAATCCGTATACAATATTTAGAAGGGCCACATATTCGCGAGTAATTCGATACACAATAACTACCCAAGATACGAATAGCTCAATAATTTAGCAGTTTATGACAAATTAATGTCAAGTATTTGGGAGCTCTGGTATCAACACCCTCCCGAGCGGAATGGGCCCCATCAACTATCGGATTACGGATTGGAAAACGAGATGTGTCGTTAAGTGGCCACTAAATATACCTTTACGTCTTAATGTTCTGAGTCATTATTGCACACGCTATAAAATGTGCGAAGATTAAACATATTTACACGATTATTGACGCAGGAAACGTGACCAGCCGAACATTAAAAAGAAGCCTAATTAGGTAGGTCACACTTCGAGACAAAGGAAAATCAAACACTTAGGTAGATGATACTTAATGATGTTGGTACGAATTTACAAGCTTAACGCTTCTCAAATATTTTACTTTACATCACGAGCGCTAATTTTAGCGACGTTCGGTAATTGTATATACTTATGTATTTATGCGGTGATCACTTATGTATTTCTGCTGTAAAGCAGCGGTGTAAGCGCTACTGTGTTTCGATTTGAATGATGTGGTTAGGCAGAATATAATGAACAGGGTGTATTTCAACATAATCCGCAGGAGTAGCAACGTCTCCACGTATGTCGCCAAAACCTTTTTGCGGTTGGATGTAGATGTCCATGGGTTGACCAGTTTGGTGGACTAAACTCCGTCATCTCCGAGAGATGACCCGTGCCTAGTAGGTAGTGGGACAATGACTGGTTGATGATGATGGGTTGGTGAGTGGTCACGTAAAACCAGATGGCCTACAAGATCGTTTGCTATTTGTTAATGTAAAAAAATCTAAGAATGAAAACTGAATGATTTCTAAAATTCTTTGAATGATGAACTGTTTTAATGTTAATGGGTTTAAGTGTATGAAAATGATAAAATTCTGAAAAATTAAATTTCAAATCATAAAAAAACCATTTTTGGGATCTACAATTTTTGTTTTGCGTCAGTTAAGTAGCAGACCACCACCTCTACCCCCATTAACGTGTGTTCAACGTTTTGCCGAACACCCGGTAAAAGTTTTAACCTATTTAGACATTTCGTATTTTAAAACAATCTAAATTTATGAAATATATAATGAATGAAATATATGAAATATAAATACAAAATTTATTTATCAACCCATTATTGTCCCACTGCAGGGCACTAGTCTCCTCTCAATCATGAGATAGGTGTAGAAGCCGTAGTCCACCGCCACTGCCAAGATCATTATGAAGAACTTAGAGGCATACAAGTTTCATCACGATGTTTTCCTTTGCGGTAAAAGGAATTGATAGTAAATTTTAAATACGCACATGATCTCGAAAAAATAGAGGCGCGTGTCGGTATTTGAATCTCAACCCACCGGTTGAGAAATCGAGGTTCTTTTCCACTGGGCTATTGAATTGCTACTGTTCACATGCAGTATTGGATTACAAAAAATTGTTTATTGATGTTTTGAGTTCCTGTGCAATTGTCTAAAATTTTATACATATATTTTTTTAAATAGTAAATCATTTTAATTTAAATATATCCGAAAAGGGTAAAAAAAATATTTCCTTAATATATTTGTATATATACATATGTGTGTTGTGCAAATAAATGATTTGATCTCGTCTTGTCTTCATTTTTATCACTGTTACCTACGTGTTTGTAGAATACATTTTTACATAAAGGAATGTATTTTCAAAGGGACTTAAAAGATGGTGATGGAAACCGAAGAGCATCAATGATAAACTGGTCAGTAAGGACGGTTGCTCGAGAACATTTTTTATTCCAAACAACTCGATTCTTGTATTCATACCTGCAAAAAGAGGAATCGTCTGGCCTTGTCCTTACCTGGTCTTCCAATGTTATGACTTATTTGTCTCGCCTCTATAGATTTATCGATATTCGAAGAATAAAATCGATTAAATCTGCATAATACATTCATTAAATAACCAGTAAATTGATTTTTTGGCATCCCCATCTGTTCTGGCGAATCGAAATAGAAACATCTGGCCTCAAGCCTGATAAGGAAGGAAATAAGTTTACAAAAAACGACTTTAAAACGTTCTTGGTGACATTTCAATTATAATTTATGTAAAAAACAAAAAATCTAGTTACCTCGAGCTGAGTAGGTAGTCATAGATTCATTAGGTATGGTCTACCAACCTGCAATAATATTTTTTTTTAAGTTTGTCCGTCTGAGTAAGTAGTACGGGATTACTCCCTTCGAATAATTGGCATATCTACTGCATAAATATGTAACTCATGTCGTTCATTGGTAAGATGCGAGTTGCTTCTAAGCGTTTATCGAGCTTTGACACGTTTAACTTCAAAAGGGCTCATTCGAGGATCGTTTTAGAAGCTTCTCTGGTTTGTTACTATTTATTAGTGCCATCTGGTGCTAAGCGACCACTGCAATTCGTGGAGATCCACGTATCTGCGGTTATTTTGCTACTCCTGAGGACTAAGCTGGATCGTTTCCTAACCAGACCACATCCTTCAAATAACCGTGCAATAGGAAGGGCGGTGTTAAATACATGGTGAGCTTTATCATTTTGATACTAAAGTACATCTTTCTAAACAAATTCTCCAAACAATGTAAATATTTCGAACGGAAAGCTCCTTAAAATTACGCGATGATTTCTATGAAACTAAAACAACTCTAAACTAAAGTTAGCTGTCCGATCTCTCGTATGAATCGATATAAATATTCAGCGAATCAGGTCTAAGATTGATATAAATCAATACCCCAAGGTCTACTCGTGTTTCGACAGGATAGCGTCATCATCCGATTTAAAATGATGTCAGAAAACGACTTTTTATTAAGTAATTGAACAATACACGTAATTGGGCGTACTAACGAGCGAATCCGAGCATTACACCTATAGATCGAAGGTCCAACCTCCCAACAAGCTATGTAGTAAAAAGCGGTATAATAATAAAACGGTCACCACTAACGACAACCAGACACGCGTTTGTTTGACAGTCTCAACACCGTAAATTACAACATCGTTGGTCGCCATTTGCATTTTTATTGTCGCCTGCATCATACAAAATGGATAAAGGCTGTAATTTAATCGGCGGACCGCAAAATTGAATTATTTATTATTCGCTTCGTTTGTAAAACACAATTATTCGGCGGCCGAGTGTCAGTTCTCGTTGTCTTTTTTTTTGTATCAGTCCGTTTCGGTGCGGTCGCCAAATCCACATATTTAAAGTTAAAATTCGCTATCATACTTTCCTGATATCTTTTACAAACGGTTGTGTCGCTCTGTTCGTTATATTGTTCGGGTACATTTTTCGATTAAATTTCGTATACGAAGAAAAGCTCCAGTTTGAATCTGTGTTTTCTACAAGTGTTGTCTAAATTTGCAGAAATGGGTGAGCAATTTTTAAAAAAAATAACTAACGTATCGTTAATGGTAACGCAAAGCGCGTAGTTGTGTTACATTTCTGGTTTAACGGCTTCTGTTGTCACTGGAATCCATTACAAGCTTTGGGTTTCGGCCTCGTTGCCTTTCATATCATTGACCATAATGAAATGTTTTATGCCCTTTTTGATTTTACACTGTACTTATCACCTATAGCACAACTAAAAATATCTTTATTTTTAAATAGTGGAACCCTCTGCATTCTATTTTTTCCGATATGTACAACGGGGAACTGTTCAAATTAAGATGTTTAATCATCTTCTAAGCAAGCGAGCTGCATCTTATTTACCATGAGTTGAGATCACAGACAGACGTGATGTAGTAAGTATACGTAATTAAAAAAAAAAAACAAAAGTAAATTGTAATGATTATTGTGATCTTTCGGAATCGGTAGCTTTATTTGCGATATTTTTTAGATTTCATCAACTTTCAATATTCGTTTCAATTTCAATAATATTTTAAATAATTATTTATAATATATCTATAAAATTTTATTTCATTGGGATATTTTAAAATGTTTGAATATTTAAAAATTGAAATAAGACGACAAAGACTTATAATTTACGGACTTCGCGATAAACCAGTACACAAAAATTCACCCAGGAATTCGGTGGCAGATTGCAGATTAGTAGCATTCATCATTCCAAATATTTGCATTGAAATACCGTTCTTTTTAATTTTAATTCTATTGAGATTTCTTGAGAAAAATAATATCGCGTTGTCTTTTTGTGCCTGATATAAGATAAAACGCTTCCAGCAATTTAAAATACATAAATGCACAGTATAGTCAAGCACGATCGAGTGAAATGCGGTTGATGTAGGCAGACCTTGGTGAACGGACTCGCCTGATTGCCAGTCGTCAATTTCGAGTCGTTTTCCTTTTAGCCTAGCGAAGCTTAACGGTTAATTGAACGATTATCTCTATTAGGGCACTGGCTATATGTATTCTGTCACACGGAGTTCTTAGCTGAGAAGCCCGATAATCTCTATGCTTCCAACGATCCGCGTGGCGTCGGACAATCGCCTCCAAATTTGACTACAATTATTGACAAGCCGAAGCTAAACACTGCCACAAAGGCAGTAGATATAATACATCTAAAGAATGTAAGCCGCGAGAGTACTCTTGAAAGTTCTCACAGCATCATGAGAATGCTTTTTACAATCGATATTCAAAAAAAGAATAGAATCGATGTCTCTGTTGTCAACGAACAATTCTTTCGGAGATCAACATCGTGATGTGCAGGTGAGAAGGTACTTTAAAACGTGAAGTGTAAGCTTTATAATCGTTTGATGGAGCGTAACATTTTATTGTTCCGTCTCGGTATGAATTGCGTCACCGACTAAAAAGACAAAGCACGAAGCGATCGAGTCGCATTGTCGGGTTAATGATGAGCCAAAACATTATTTTTAGATGGCGTTCGGCTAGCAGTCTCGACTCGCTTCATATGGTCTATAGACGATCGGACTTGAGATACAATTCGCTTTTATGGTGCCGGTAGCGTTCTCAGTTTTGCCGATACGATGCAATTATTATCCTCTATTCAGAATCGATACACCGATCAAAAATGTTAAATCAGTCCAATTAATTATCCTGTTGTAGATTTATATCTTGATTTATATTTTTATTTCTCAGAATTATCTTGCTACCCGATTTGGACAAGAAATAAATAATGACACCTAATACTTATAAGTGATTGCAATAAAAATATCGTTGCGAATTTTAGTAAAAAAACTGTCACAAAAAAAAATGCTTCGTTAATTAACTCGTAATCGTGAAAAATAATGCACTTCACACATAATAGTGGCATTAAAACACTTTTCGACTTTACACAGCGAAACAATAAATTTAAATTGCGATTCACATCGGACAGGTTTCAAAATTGGGAAATTAGCAACGCATGTCAAACGAGCGGTGTGGTCGGTGACCATTCATTCTTTGAAAGACAACATTATTCTAGTGATGTTCGTTTTTGTCGCCGTAAAAGTTACCGATTGTTTTTGTGTATTGTGAGTAAACATTGGGTCAATAGAACGGCATTGTCCACTCGTGCCCAGTGACACTTTGCAACCCGCAATTTTCTATCTTCCATGCTCCCCGTAGTTAGACACAAAGACTTCCAATTTTGTAGACAATAAAATACCCTAATATGTTTTGATGTTTTCGGTTATTGTCCCGGTTTTGTATCCCGTTCCGGCTGATTGGAAGCTAATACCCGTGCTTTGTACGAAATATCGGATTTGTTCAGCTTTTCATTGAATTGCCATTTGTTTGTTCCTAACTAAGCGTGTGGAGGCACGTGGAGTTCCGTTAGCTTTAGTGTGTTAAATTTCTGACCAATGGATCCATCAAATCCTTAAGTTGAAAAGCTTATATGAACACAAGCAAAAATATTATTCTTAAAATAATTTCTTCTAGCAAGTCTCTCTGAATCAACATGTTCGTTCTTTCTAAAAATACTATACTATAATTGATAGAGTTCCAATAGGAATATTACTAAGATATAAATTTATCGCAAGTACCTACTGAATAAACGATATCTTTTAAAATAAACATGCGCAGTGCAAAATACTGCCTCGTTTGTAAACGACAGTAGGTATAAAGAGAGATACAATTGGCCAGTGTCGAACAAAAGCGTAGAAGGCGGTGCGTAGCGCGGTAGCCGCGGGCGAACATAAATAACCGGCTACACCGCAAACAAGACTCGTATTTACTACATTATTATATTTTATACATGCGCTCGCGCAGTACACGGAGGCTCTAATGCGCGGACAACCTACATAATAACGCGAACGCGCGGAAGGCGTAACCCGGTGGCAATCTACCGTCCCGCTCGACGACGCCCCGGGCGCGCGCCTAAGCGAGACGAACAACCACAAATTTTTTAAAACGAAAAAAAAAAACTAACTGCTACTGCACTCCGCGTCGTCTCGACAGAACTAGATACATTTTTCCACGTCGCCGCGTGCGAGCGAGAGGCGCAATGGCGAGGAGGCGCGGGAGCGAGACGGCTAGCGTTCCGCGAGGTGCGCGCGCAGCTAAACGGCCGGTCATGTGGGCGCTGCCGGTGTTGCGCACGCGCAGCTACCTCGCCGCGGCTGAGTTCCACGCTCACGCTGCGTCGTCCGGCTCGCTTAGCCCGTGTGACCTTTACTTGGTGAACTTAGGAAGCGTCGTTCGCTGTAAAACGTTCATTAGGCCCCCTTCATCCCGCGCGACGGTGGTCTTCGAACGCATCATCGTCGGCGTTGGAGTGAAAAAGATGGCAGGCGATCGGCAGGACCGCGGCTAAAGGTATTCGTAGAATGCGTGATCTGTATCGAGCGGGCGGGAGGCGGTGCGGGGCGCGGGACGCGTTCGGAAGCGGTGGCAGCTCCCATCGACTCCTGGGGTTATTCTTCCTCAGGCCACTGCTGCTCGAGCTACGTACCAGGCGAGCCTGTTTTTTCTGTCCACCGCACCGCACGCCACACACTCGTTAAGCCCGTGCCAACACGAGAAGTCGCCACTAATAAATTACTGTTTTTTACTGCACTCGAGCAGTCTACGCCGCGCAGCCGAGTAATTTATACGTAAAAATAAACATTAATCAGCAATAAACGCAGTCGTTAGCGCCGATCACAGTGAGTACTCATCTTCTCTACATTTTCCTGTTACAACTCTCTTAATTGTACCCTTAGTTTTGCAGAATCTTAATTCAAGAATAAGCTGAAATTTATACTAAACTGCAATTGTCCATAAATTTGCAAATATAACAAACTACAATTAAGGGAGAGAAGTAATGGGTTTCCTGTTGTATTATCTTCTTGTTACGTTGATAAGTAATTTCTAAACTTTTTCAAATTTCAATTCAAATAGTGCAAACTTTACATATTCCTAGTTCACCGTATTTGGATTCAGGTATAATTATAATACCTATAATATTTTTACAAACCAAACATATGCGTAATTAGTGCTAAGTAGTCTCGATCGTTGTTGATTGTCTTATAAGAACGCTTCAAATACCTGATAGATAACATATTTACGTCGTAAAAAAATTCAACAATTTTCTTTGAAGCATTTTTGAAATACATTTGAACAATACGTCAATATTTTTTACGGTTTAAATAGAAAAACAAAACTTTAAAACTGGACTACATCTATAGATTTACTCCTCTGAGTGTGAATCCAATTCCATCGTATTATATTTATGTCGATATTTTATCCCAGATATAATTTATTAGGAACAATTCATAATTTAAAGAAAAAGTTGTTGCATACTAACGAGCGTGTTTGAATAATAGGAACATTATCATGTAAATCGCGTTTAGCGCCGGCTCGGCGCTTTCATAAAAAGATATTCCAAAATTACTGTCCTTCTATAATTTTTTTCTAACAAAAATCATACGCACCCGTCTTCGATACGCCATTGACTATCCAATAGAGTCAATTTTGTGACGATTTATGGTTTATTTAACAATGAAAGAAGAATGGCTTTAGAAAAACGCATACTTTAAACGATTAGAATATTTGGGAACGAACTAATACGAAGCTTTTGTTGAACGAGAAAAAGCATAGGACACGCATCATTAGCTATGTTTTTGACACCTTTTATGAAATTCCCAGGATTTGGATGAACTGCGTATCGCTTTTGAAGAAGCGCAAAAGTTCAATTTATTTACCTAAAGATGGTTTATTTCTTAATCAAATAGGTAAATTCTTAATCAAAAATCTGTTACACGTTTTGTCTCCTACAAAAACCTTACATAAAGTTATTTGTAAAAAAAAGCATTTTGTCATAATTTTTTCGTGTCACATTAAATGAATAGGTAATTATGTAATTGGACAAAATAACCGCACGATGCCTCAAATTAAGACAAAAATGTAAAAAACAAATGAATCAAAGCTGTCTATTAAAATTATGTATCGTAATTATTACATTGTTGTTAAATCAACAGATTGAACAAAACAATAAACGGATTCACTTTTACACTTTACCCGTTCATCGGAAAGTTAAACGCACATGCTCAAACATCGTAAGGCTTGAGGCATCAAACGAATTTACATCGGTAATTACTAACAAGTGGGCCGTATAGGCAGAGAGCTGGTTTTAAAAGCGATACATTTATCAAGAAATGATTTTAAAAATTGTCACTTATTCATTACACATAAATGAACGCTATACCTAAATAAAAATTTAAAAAAACATCTGTCATAAAAAGAAGTGATAAATTGCATACCAGTGTATTCATGTAAATCTTTAAACATTAATGGAAACGTAGTTCGTAGAATTAATGCAAAATCATTTGGTAAAAAGCGAATATTTTTAATCTTGAGAAGTTTTGTAAAAAGTGAAAGTAATTTTTAAAAAAATTGTCTCTTATCGCAAGCCTCTGGTGTTAACACGCAGCGTAGGTACAACTGGGTTCACACGTCTCTTTTACGAATGAATCGAGATAGTAAATTATATAGTAAACTTATATGTAGTTTGAATATTTAATTCTTTATTATTTGATTTGTAAGTACTTAGATGGGTAAAGATTTAAGTCAAACTACTATCGAAAAACATTCCTTAATAAATTCTGACAGGTGCCATAACATACCACAACCAAATAGAAAGAGTGTATCGTGATGATTGAACGTTTATATCATCATCAACCTGTAATCTACCTAGCCTCATTTTTAGGTTCTGATCACAGAAATCGTAGATTGGGGGGATTTCACATTTGAGAACATTATGGAGAACTCTCGAGCATGCAGGGTTCCTCACGATGTTTTCTTGCACTAGTAGTAGCTAGTGGTAAGTACGCATATTACTTTGACAAATCACAGGTCTCGAACCGGACTCGAACCTCGACCCACCGGAGCATATTTAACGTCGAAGTTTACAGCCACTTGGTCTTTCATTTATCGTAATGTAATGATCGTTTACGTAAGTGACATAAATGAGGAATTTAAGATGTAAAATAATAATTAAGTAAATCGGCTCTTATACTATAAACGTATCACGGTAGCAATAACATCACACCAATGTCTTCTCGAACGAAGCTTAATGTTGGTGATTAGGCGAATTACTGTTATATTGTTGCAATCTTTTATTGTATATGAACCTAAGTAAGGTTTAACGTAACAAGAATAATAAGACAATTAGTTTGAAATTATTATAATTAACACTAATTAGGTGTATAAAACAATTCGCTACCAACGTAAAAAAATTGACGGTAGCTGGTGATTGAAATTAATTAATACTAATTTGATTCAGTTTTTATGGCCATGCCTTTGTAGAACACGTAAATTTATTATTGAGTCATTTAAGACTTATTCTGATGGTGGTAGAGTCTTATGTCGTAGGCTCGCCTGTGGCGGCACCACCGCTGCCCCAATTTCTGCCGTAAAGCAGCAGTGTGAGAACTGCTGTGTTTCGGTTTGAAGGGTGTGGGTGAAAAATTATTTGGCTGCAATTATATCATTGCAAGATTAATGATTGTTTTTGTGCCAAAGTGTCTTGTTCTCGAAGTCGCGAAAAACAAGTCCCGAATATTCGAAGTAAACTCGGAATGGAATCAGTACCAAACTCATAGTTTCTCACGGTGAAAACAAACCTTATTTTATAAGGGACCGTAACCGCTTAATCATTTCACTACAAGAGTATGATACAACTCTTTTCCCAAAACAAAGTAAAGACCCACAAAATCGCAGTACACGTAAACATTGGATTTCCAAAGTCCGAATTCGTTGGGAACGATTTTGGAATGTTGTGGACGCGCCGCAGGGCGCCCACTCCGCGGCACTTTCTTTAACTTCGCCGAACGACTCGCTCTCCTTATAACTAGGGTTGTCGAGATCTAAGCTTCTAAGATTCCCAAAGAAACTTATGTAAGGTGCAATATAGTTTTCTATCAACCCTGTAATAGAACATTCATATTGAAACGTGGTTTCTTTCGTATACGTAAACTCGTATTACTAAAATAAGGGCATATTTTATCCACATAAGACACAAAATGCTTAAGTTACTGACTTACTTTTAATTTAAATGTAAAAGCTTATTGAATCAAAGGCTGTTATGTAAATGATACTAGTAAATAGTTTCATATTTCATTGAGTTCAAATGCCTGAAAGGAAGAAGAGGATATCTCATTTAATATTATGATTGAATGTTTCATGCGTAGCGTGCGTAGTTATGCGGATTAAGGCTTCTTGTACACGGTAGGCGAATTAAGGCATCGCTATACGGGAGATAATGATAATAATCACTTAACACACTAGGACACTATGTCGTGGGTAACATGGACATACAAGAATCAGAACACAAATATCCAGATCGGGTAAAGAAATTTAAATTTATCATTCAGATTTCTTCCATTGTGGGAATTCAATTTATCGACGATGATAATGGATGGTCTTCGTCAATAATAAAATCAAAGGTTATGTTTTCTGTCGAACTCTCTCCTATACTCAATAATTTAATTTCAACATGTTGTTAACGCTCACACATCTTCTACGTTCGAATCTGCTGCTTCCAGCAGAGTCAGCGTCGCAGATTGAATGCAAAACTGAAGCGTTTAGTGACGCCTCTGTACACATATTTCGTGCCGTTCCTGCACACAGTCGCAAGTCGCTTCTGTGTTTATATACGAGAGTGTGCAGTACCGCAGCGTCATGCGGCTTTAGGTAGTACAAAATGATGATAGCACTAGTCTGCACTAGGCAAGACGTAAGTAATTAATGCTATATCAAAGCGATGAGCTATATCAATCTATGGGGAGTCGTAGAATTATCTTACCTAGTATAGGGTTACATGTGTTTTTTTTTAATTTTTTGGCATAACTTCCTCGATTCTTAGTTACTCTTAGTTCTTAGACTATAGGACGTAAAAACGCATACACTTTGCGTGCCTTTCTTACTTTTGTATAAATGGTTGCGGTATCTTCATTTTTTTAACGTCATGATGCTTTCCAGCTAAATAAAGTTAAACGTACGACGTTTTGTGTTTGCTGTTTCTTGTTTCTCGTTCTTGTCATAAAAGTAATGAAACTTTTCAGTCTGTCAAAGAATCTGACGATGACGAATTTGACGATGGAATTCAAAATTGTTTTACCATTCATTACGGAATAGCTGATGAGCATGTCACCTGATGTTTAGTGACATCCAACATCCGATAGGACCAAAATATTGTCTAAAGTCGTATGCTGCTACTTCTCAGATCTAACTTAGAATATCTCCTGCCTAGTGTATTTTGTCTACACATTCTTCAAACCAAAACATAATAGTGACTCAGTGACGTCGCCTTTGTCATGATCATTATGACTCTGCCGCTATCAAAATAATCAAATAATCTATTACCATCTTTCGAATAAAATATCAGATCCGAGTCTTGCTGTGATAAAGTCTTAAGAACTCTCTCCATTACTCAAGATTTCCTTAGTGGCCATCCCTACGTAGTCTAAGAATAAAAAGGCCCTTGTCACATATAGATACTCACGTATTAACACATTGGCTCATGTTTACGAGCCACGGGGTGGAATAATATCCGAAGACAATGATTATTTATCGTCAGAACCGCTTTTGTCATAACGCCGCTCGGTCGAGCTGCATCCATTAATAATAGCTTCGATGCTTAAATATTGATGGAGGAATTGATCGTTAGCATACCACAAGTCTGTGGTTTCAGTCATTTGTGTACACAAACTAAACAGCTTTCCCATAGTTAACCGCTATTAAAGTTATACGAAGATTAGGATTACCTATGGATATCATATCGGTTAATTCTTTTAATAAGTGCACTAACTGTCTCATAGAAAACATTTTGTAGGAATATTTAGGACTGAAAAAGACTAAAGATTTTTTTTGGCGCATGGTACAAAAAAAAAACTGACTCCCTGTCGTCTGTGCATTACACAAAAACTGCTAAATGGATAAAAACTTAATAATTAGGAAATCACAGAAACAAATAAGTTATGATTGAAGTTTGATGAAGGCTTGATGGTAGTCCTATGTCGAAAGCTAGACTGCGATGCATCGAACTGCTCATATTTCTGCAGTGAAACAGCAGAGTGAACACTGCTGCTTTTTGTGTGTTTGAAGAGTTAGAAAGACTACACTGGACATGAGACCTTCCAATAGTCCTCAGGCATAGCAAACGCATCCACATACAACCTCAGACGCGACTTAGATATTGATGTCCATGGGCTGTGATGACCACGTAACAGGTGACCCCAACCGCATGTTCGTTTGTTATCCTTCAAATTTAAAAAAATCTTACATAAGGTGAATATACATGTAAACCATGAACGACAAACCACCTATTTCACTGTGGATACTTACGAGTAGATAAAGAAAACCTTTTATTTACCTACCACATAAAATATATAATAGTCATATAAGTACGCTACAGTTCAATCCTTTAAAGTCAAGATGTGATACATCGTGAGTACATAACGCCCTCGGCACATAGGTTGTAAGTACACACAGGAATATGACAGGAAACTTTTGTTTATCAAAGATAAAAGACAAAAGTTGACCGAGCCTGGCCTAGCCTTATCTGGTCCCTCAACAATAGATAAACGAATGCCTTTCTTGGGATGTGTTAAATATAAACAAATAGAGCGACAAGTTTGTGATAGGTACCTACAGTTCTGTTAAAGCGACATGACAATTGGCCATAGTCATTTGAAAATAAATATAACGCCCTAAAAAGGATAAAACGCGTCAAGCCAAAGACGCTTACATTTTAAAATTCCCTCTATCATCTGATATAAAAGTAATTAATTCGTGCGTTTTAAGCACATGCTCGAAAAACATTAGATTGCATAGCAATGCAGGCAAAGATCAATAGTAATCTATTAATCATATACATATGTATTACAATTGATTTCTGAATTGATAAATACTAATTAAAATACCTACTTTAAATAATCGATAAACGGGAACATTTTCAATTCTCGTAAAATATATACCAGAATAAAATAAAACAATTAGGATTCACGATGCAATAATCAAAGTGGAAAATATTTGTTTGAAATTAAAAATAAAAACTAATTAAATAAGGCTCGTACACTATTAATCGGCGCTTGGTTAGCCTGGTGGTCTATGGTCTCTGAGGGTAGATCCGTTCAGTTTACGCATATTATTTTTTGTTTATTCGTGGAAATGTGCAAAATCAATATGCGTCTGCTTTCTTCTCGTATTTTTGAAGTCAAAAATTTAAAGGTGTAAAAGAAGAATGCATTTCGCGGAAACACTAAAAAAAATTGCACGTCTTACTTTTTGACCTCATTACGTGTGTTAACATACACAAACGTTTTGTAACAATAAGACGATCCCATTGTTGAAACTTATTTTTACTTCAAGTTATTCTTAAGCTAATCGGTTTTCTTTATCCGTTTTATCGAAGGCTTATCTCAAGTTTTGTTTGCACGTCGGCACGAGTAAACGCTTTGTATTTTTCTTTGAGGATTTCCCGGCCAACCCGATAACATTATTGTACGATACTGATAAAGATAAAATATTTACCTACCTATGCAAGCCTTTGTATCATATTGCGTATCTTATTGGGTACCTACTGAACCTGTAATACTTTTATGGGTTTTGCACTGTTCGAGGATTCACAAAGGAACCAGCCAATATTTTAGATTTTTCTATGTGTCTTGTAGGTGCAGATAGACATTAACTATATTTTTGCAATGAATGAGTAAATAGAGTAAATAAATGAATGAGTAAATATGTTTGTTTATAATTTAAATACATTTTTTGGCGTTATTTTATTGTCTAAAATATTTTGATATCCCTGTTGTCAAATCGTTGTGTTTTTATATACATACCTACATAGACTATGTCTGCTGTGTGCCTACCTGACCCGTCTAATAAATTACCACTTAGCGGGTTCATTCATGTTTACGTCACTCCATTCAGCCAAATGTTTGTTGAGGTCACTTCGCGCTGGCGCAATTTGCCTACGACTGACCAAAACTCAAACATCCCGTTTAAGCGCCACAGGTGATGTGTACCTGCCTTTTTTGCTTTGTGTGCTTAGGAAGTCAGATGTTTGGACGCGTATATTTGCGGTCAGATTTTCAAGTATCAAGTGTTTGATAACTGCTTTGGGTAATTTTTTGTCACATTTAGTTTTGTAGCTGCGTTTATTTGAATTAGATTTTCCTCTGAAGAATTCATTTAATTGTAATATTTTATCTAAAACGAACAAAATTGGTTGTGTTCTTCACAGTTGGTAGATACCATTAAATTAAGCTTATAATTAAAACGATGTATACGTTCTCATTACACGATTTACTCTATGGGTTCTATATACTCTGTTTGGATCCCACGAGAACGGGCTGCAGGCAGTAGAAAGTTCCACCCACGCTCACGTTCCGAGTTCAATAAAAAGTTAACGTTCGTTTTTTGAATGTGCTTCACAATCGGCCGCCGTGTTACGCGCCACGCCCTACGATTTGATTGGTGCACGGGAGCCCGATTAATTTGTTTTTTAAATTCAGCCAGCGCTTATCAGCTACACGGTTGGTGCACGGAAGCTCAATTAAAAATGTTTTTACATTTGCATTTAGATCGGTACAAAATCGTGATTAATCCGTGAATGAAGACGAATTATTGTTGTACCTACCAAATATCGAGTTTGAAAATTACTTCATTAAAAGTTTTATACTAAAAAAAAAAGTTTTTTATTAACAATGATCTATTTATACAGACTAATATTTTCTGTTTTCAAATTATGTTGTTTCATAATTTTTTACTATTACCAAAGACAAAGGTATAAAAAAAAACATTTCTTTTAAAGTACTTTGAAATAGGCTTTGTTAAATATATTAACTGCTACTCAAATACTGTTTTCTAATCAACATGTGAAATAGTAGTAATAATCATATGCTAACATAACGACTCAAAGAAGGATAGTGGAAATAACATTTTTACTTAAATGTAACCTTCTTTAATTGTAAAGCTATATACTCACTACTTACCTATGTTATTACCTATTATGAGTGAATAATCATGACCTTTCAATTATAAAATAATTGAAGATAAATTTCATAGCCGTGTGATAAACATTTAATTAGTTCGGGATATACGAGTATGAACAGGCACAGCAGCTCATGATCAGCGATGAGTGTTGTTTACAGATATTATTAATTACAAAAAGAGCAGTGGTAGCCTAGTGGTTAAGAATCCTGCTCCTATGAGTCGGGATTTGAATCCCAGAACACACGTAGTTTTTTTGAAGTCGTGTGCTTATTAACGAAGTATTCGGTGAAGGGAAACGTCGTAATGAAATTTGAATGCTTGAGAGTTATCATTTTCTCAAAAGACGTGTGAAGTCCTCTAACACGCACTTGACCAGCGTGGTGGACTTTGGCTTAAATCTCAGAGGGGAGTCCCTTGCCCAGATGTGGGAATTGTTGATTATGATGATAAGTATTGTCCTAGGTATAAGTACATAGGTAGGTATCACTAAGAGAATGCGTATACATAATACATGTTTTCACTTGGAAATATTTCAATTTTGAACTAAAAATAAAAATAGCTATCAGACATTACTAACGATTTAAGTTCCGTCACTAGTTTAATTGCTTATAGGGTCGCCTCTCAAAAATTGGAAGGGATTAGAACATGAACGACTTCAAAGAACCCGTGTAAAAATCAAACTTACGATTAGGAACGCACATACACTGAATAGTTTAGGAGCGTGTAAAGTTCAACACGAAAAGACATCCGTATTACGCAAGCAATGTATATTGAACATTATGTTATGTACATTATTTTTTACCTACAGCCTTCCATTGGCTCCCGCGTAAACCAGTAGCGCATATGAGCGGGTGCATGTGTGTGCGTCTGTTTGTGTGCGTGTGCAGTGTGTGAGCCCTCCCCCGCTCAATTTGAAGGGAGAGTCGGAGTGTTGAGTAATCATCTTTAGATACATAGTTTTTTGCTGAACGAATAGGTAGTTGCTTGAGATGTGTTCGCTTTCAAGTTACAGGGCGGCTTATTTTGATTGTTGGGCGGTTGGATGATAGTTGGTCGTGTTTTTGATTGATGTTTGACAATCTGTATTTGTGGTATGAAATGTATTGACTACTCTATTGCGTAGTGGTCAAAATGCTAGTGTACCGTTTATAGGATCCTGGTATTCAGAAATTTTAATGATGTATTTATATTTCTGTTTCTGGTTTGGATGTTTGTGTGTGATCTTGTTACCGAGTCAATCGCATCCAGGGAATCCTAGTGTTGGGTCATAAATGTAGAGCGTTATTTATTTTGTCTTTAAACGTACAAAACAAACGTAATGCATTTTGATGCGATTTTCAATGTAATTTTGAGAAATTCTTGGGGCTTATATGTATACCTACATACGTCGATTACAATTTTTTAAACAATAACAATTTTTTTGTAGTCATTAAGAAATCCATTTACATGGTACTACACAAAGGTGGTAGGCAGAGAACATAACAAGTAAATGGTAGTATACAAAGTATTTTATCTTTATACATGAACGGAATAGCAAAGGAGCTTGCAGGCTACCTGATGTTAAGTGGTCACTGCAGCCCATGGACATCTACATCAAACCATACACAGAAGCAAAGTTTTATCTGGGGTAGTACGCGAATGCGTTGTTGCTCCCGAGGACCCAGTTGGAATGCCACCTGTCCAGTATCTTCTGCCTTCCACACCCTTCAAACCGAAACACAGCAGTTCTCACACTGCTGATTTACGGCAGAAATAGGTGCTGCTGTAGTACCTTTGACATAAAACTCTACCACCATGAATTGAAGCCATATTGATAAAATGCACCCGTGGAAATCACGGGCGGGTCGCTAGTATGGTATAAAATAAAAAAAAGAGTGGGCAGCTACACAATACAACAATACAAAATAAGGCCGGTATTGCTAAGTAGGTATATAGGTATAAGAGAAGACATGTAGGTGAATGACCTACTACTTAAAGTTGACTTAATCAAATTCTCCCTGCTGTCGCGGATATGATAAAGCCCAATTACTTTGATTGTAGTTATTACTTATAGTGAGGATACAGTTGATCATACTCAAAAGATACAAAGTAGGTACGAATAGAAACCTAGATGGCTTTAACAATCTTCGTTAGTCTTCTGGACCTCTCTCTGTCCGTGGCCAGGCGAAGGCTATTCGACAGAAGTAATACCCGTCATTCTTGAATGTTACGTAGCCAGGATTTTTCCCTCCTTTCCTTTTTCTCTTCCCTTCCACCTTTCTCATCATAATAATTCGGAGAATATGTACGTGATAGGTTCGAACTTTGTCTGTCCAACTTATACGAAGCATGCGACGATAGCTTGAACAACAGACATGTTACATAACATCATCATCATCATCATCATCAACCCATTATCATCCCACTGCTGGGCACGGGTCTTTTCTCAGAGATGAGAGAAAATAGGCCATAGTCCACCACGCTGGCCAAGTGCTGATTGGCAGACTTCACATGCTTTTGAAAACGTGATGGAGAACTCTTAGGCATGCAGGTTTCCTCACGATGTTTTCCTTGCCCCTTAAAGCCGTAAAATTAATTAATAATACGCACATAATTTCGAAAACTTTGAAAATAATTTTCGAGAAATAGAGGTGCGTGCCGGGATTTGAACCCCGACCCACCGTAGCGGGGTCGAGATGCTTCACCACTAGGCTATCACCTTTACTACTTTGATCGTGGTAGAGTCTTATGGTTTGGGCTCGCTTGTGGAGGCATCACCACTGCTCTTATTCCCGACTTACTGCAGCAGTACGAGGACTGCTGTGGTTCGGTTTGAAGGGCGTGGTTGGACAGAGTTCGTGGAACTTTGGAATTACGAGCTTCGTCCAATTTACATTTAACGTATACGTAGATTGAACAAGTGATAGCATAGTGGCTAAGAATCTCGACCTCTCGCTCCGGTGGGCCGGGGTTCAAATACCGTCACGCACTTCTTATTTTTCGAAATTATTATTTAGCATTATTTCCAAATAAAAATACTGTAGGTATAAAAATACATACATATCACTCGCTTTAACGGTGAAAGAAAACATCGTGTGGAAACCTGCACTCCTGGAAATCCTTAAAGCCATGTGCAGGCCGCTAATCCATACTTGGTCAGCGCTGTGGTCTGTGTCTAAAAACCTCTCATCCTGCAACAGTAAGTCGATGATGATGATGATGATTTACGTAAATTTGAAATGGTGAACTATAAGCATTTTAAAATATTATCCATACATAAACTATTTTACGAACGTACGAAGCCTATTAGGTAGTGAATAACTTGTTAGTCACGTACATCCCCGGAGGCTACGCGATATCTCAGTGCTCAGGTTCTGTTTTAACAGAGACTGTAGTAGAGTCGCCATAGTTAAGGTATAACAAAAAAAATACCATGAAAGATACAGTAATTCTAGTCACATATATATGTATATCATTTCATTTTTTTTAAAGACTCGGTAAGACTCGATAAGACCTAGGACGACAAGAAGTAATACTGATGTAAGGGAATCAATAATACAGCACATGGACAGCTATATCCAAGCTCGAATAGGTCCGAGGTCCTACGTAGATGTTTTACTACTCTTGAGGACCAAGATCAAATGTTTCCTGTACCTACAGTATATTCTATTACATACCTATTTTAAATTGTTCGTTAAATCTTGATACCCATTACAATAATTATATAGTAGTGGTGATAAACTAGTGGTTAAGAGTCTCAATCCACAGCTGCGGTGGGTAGGGGCTCGAATCACACGCACCTGCATACTGTAATATGTATTTTTCTAAATTAAGTGCGTCATCATAATCATTAACCCAGTCTTGTCCCACTACTGGGCACAAGTCAGAGATGAGAGGGTTTAGGCCATAGTCCACCACGCTAGTGCGTATTAGAAATTATTTATCGCTTGCTTTCACGGTGAATGAAACATCGCGAACATTGCGAGGAAGCGTGATCTATCTCTATAATGTTTTCAAAGGCATGTGCAGTCTGGCATTTACACTAGGTGATGAACTGTGGCCTCAATCATTTCATCACTGATAGGAGACCTAAGTTCATCAGCTGAACAATCAGTGGATGAAGATGCCTGATAGAACCAAAGGCAAAGTACACAAAATGACAGTGAGACCGGCGATGCTATATTGAGCGGAATGCTAGACAGTGAAATGCAGACGGACAAACACTTCATACAACCGAAATAAAAATGTTGAGGTGGTCAGGAGGGGTAAGCAAAATTGACAGGATCCGAAACAAATACAATACGTCCCAGCTTAAGGTGGCTCCCGTACCTGAAAAACCCACTGAAAGTAGATTAAGACGGTATGAACTCGTGATGCAGCGTGACGATGATCATGTAATCATAGAAGCTTTAAGCCTCCCAGAGAACAAAAGAGGACGAGGACAACCCCCGTATACCTGGTAGATCAGTATGGTCAAAATATTAAAAGCAAATAATTTGCCCGACCTGACAACCCACGACAGAAGAAAGTTAAGAGCCGAAAAGTTAAGAGAAGAAAGAAACGATGGCGGTAGAGTCTTATGTCAAAGGACACTGGACAGGAGGCATTCCAATTTAGTTCTCAGGAGTAGCAACGCATCCACACACAATCTCAGATAGGACTACCGTCTTAGTTGAGGTTTGATGTGGATATCTATGAGCTGCAGGGACCACTTAACATCTGGTGGCCTGCATGTTCGTTTGCTATTCCGTTAATATAAAATAATAATAATTTATCGCCGATAAACTAAGAGCGCCGACCCGACATAGCGTGAGAATACTCTAAGTGAAAGAAGAAGAAGATTATGACGATGATGACTTTTCACAAATTTTAAAATAACAAAATAGCATGTAATAGGTAGTTCTATTTTTGCTTGCTTTTTTGGAAAATATATTACACTACTTGCTCGTACAACAGGTATAGGTGTAGGGTAAAAGGGAGAATAACCAATCAAACTGACTTCAGCAAGTTCGGTACGTAGCGGGCATAGCGCCGGCGGCTACGCGCTCGGGCGATACATCACCTCGGATACCGCGTCGCTGCAACAGCGAATGACGTGGAGTCGACAAGGAGTGGCAACATAACAACGAAACATTCCCTCATTATTTTTAATTTAAATAATACATCGTCGAGGCACAATTGATGATGGTGGTATCAAAATAAGTCAGAATTAAAAGCAGTTATGATTTAATTTAAAACAGTA
>DWKW01000010.1:0-28039 GCA_018250115.1 Doberes anticus | reverse complement strand
AATTATAATAACAGAATAGCAAACGAGCATGCAGGCCACCTGATGTTGAGTGGTCTCTGCAGCCCATGGACATCCACACCTGAGATTGCGTGTGGATGCGTTGCTACTCCTGAGGATTACGTTGGAATGCCTCCCATCCAGTGTCGTCTGCCTAATTACACCCTTTAAACTGAACCACAGCATTTCTCACGCTGCTGCTTTACGGCAGAAATAGGTGTAGGAGTGGTGCCGCCGCAGGCGAGCCTTCGACATAAGACTCTACCACCATCAATCACTAATCACATCACTAACAAATCCACAAGGCAGTAAGCAGCGAGAGTTCCATAAACCGTAGACCATGTTTTCTGCTCTGGAATGTCATGGACTTCCAGTTGGCCTATTAGCCATTAGCCTACGGTACCCCCATAGTACACAGCCGTGGAGAAACACCTTATACATATACGTACATGTGAGTTGCTGATGTGTAAATGTCAGATCTCTTCATGCCAAATCTCCGAATCTAATGAGATAATTATTAGGCTTTTGTAATGTGTAAGCAGTTTATAAATTTTTATTTTACACACATAAGTAGTACTAACTCACTTAAAAAAGATAATAATGTACTCTTTTTCTCAAGTGAAATTATACATTTTAAAAGATCGTTTTTAAATGTTGCTCTAAGGTTAATATTCAATATGGCAATGTATTGGCGTAGGTACTATTTTAAAAATAACCTTCACATATCATGAATTCTTAATACAAAGTGATATGCGAGGGTGTTCACATCTTCTGTTATTGTAATCTCCTTGAGATGACCACTTTCAGACTGTATGCCATGGATGTAAGTAAGCGGACAGAAATGGATGCGGTATGAAAATTACGGTTTTTCACTATTACGGTTTTTGTATCATAAAGAAATTTGTTAGAGTTAAAAACATATTAAAAATGTTGGTAACCTTATGAATATATAAAAAAAATTAAACACTTATTCTAATTACTATCGAAAAAAGCGTCGGGTGCAGGATATTGATTGTTATAAATATATCATTAGTAGTTATTTGTAAACCTGGAGTTATTATAGAATTATGGTAAAAAGTACCCCTTGTTTTTTTTACAATGAAATTAATTTTCTTTTCATCACTTCATATTTATTTTAGAATTTTTGAAGTTTATTGAAATATATTGAGTACACTTTTTATGACAGCAAAATGAAATATAAATTAAAAGTTATTTTATATTCTTTAGTTCGATTTGCTGTTAAAACGTGTTTTTTTTTGTTTTTAAAACCGTAACTTTTAAAATCTGGGTCTTCTTATAGAGATGGGGATTATAGAACAATTTTTCAAATTTAGTTACATGACATAAATATATTTTTATATAAAAACGAACATGAAAATCGGCCCGTGATACTGACAAATATATACATATATTTTTCGAAGTGCCACAATTTTTCATGCAGAAATCTGCCAAATAGAAATTGTACATATAAATTTTTATTAACTATTAATGACTACTATTTTAATAAATAAACGTACTTTGAAATCTTTGTACCAGAATTTGTACAAAGATATCCACAAATTAATGTTTTTGATAGTTTCTCAAAAAAAATGTCCTTCTTTGTGGTTCCATGTACGTTGTCTGGCACGCGGAGGGTGTCGCAGTACAGGGCGAGACGGCGCGCGACCTGTAACCGACGACTTGTTATACAGATTACTATATCACTACTATCGTTTATGTAACATATTCAAATAATTGAGTAATCTATAAAAGTACCTTTTTGTGATTAAATTATCTATCTTCTAATAAATACTTATAACAAACAAATTTTATTCTGGAGGTTTAAAAAAAACTTAGTAAAAAGCATTGGAGATATTTGTAAAAAGTGCATGTTCATTATTAGTAAGTTTAGTAATACTCCTATCAGTGTTAGGACATATTACTTAGGTACTTACTTTTATTGAATAGTATGTGTATATGTAAATATGTATATCAGTTTTATTGATTTAGCAGTGTTGTTGGTTCTTTAACTGAACACTTTATGTTAAAACTCTAGTAAGTAAAACTGTAAACACGTAATTTTCCATTTTCTTTTCTTCAGCACTCCCTGTACGCACAAAGTGTTTACGTATTACCCCGCATTCACACCCATGTTTCTCTGTAACTCGTAGAGTATTTTTACCAATTAAGTTCTCGGTTCCAATTTAGTTAGACACTGTAAATGGTTCGCGTCGATTAAACCGGTGATTTCAACGCTTTTTTATTTACAAAATAAATCTCCTGTTACGGCCATCAGCGCTCTACCGATCAATTAGTAATCAAATTGGCTACGACGGATGTTATTAGCGTGCATGTATCGATGGATTGACAGATGCATACGTCTATTGGCACTGCGTCAATGTGAGGGATCCAGGTGTAGGACGGTAGTTTGGATGTGTGTGTGGATTGCGCATATGTCGAAAGGGGCGAGGGAGCAGTGTGGGTAGGGTGTTTGGAGTAACTGCTCAGGCTTGTAGCTAGCTCGGTACATTTTATTGTAGCTCGCCTCTCTAGATACCGTTGGATTTCCCTCGGTTTATCGATGTCGATATAAACCGAGTAATGGCCGCCGTCGTTTTTCTCGTTCTATGTTAACGGGATTGGATTGCCTTTAATGGGTTGTAGTTACGCGACAGGTTTATAAGTTTCACTGATCTATTGTTATGCATTTAGCAAGAGAGAAGAAAATTTTCATTATCTTAGTTTATTAATTTTAAGTGTTTACAGTGTGTACCTACTACAAAAATATAGTTTTCTTAAAAAATTCAGATCGATATTTTATTTGCTTTTCCGTTTATCTTTTACTAGGGAACCGCTGCATAACTGTAAAAAAACAACAAAACCACCTTAATTGACCTGACAGAGGTCTCAAACTTATAGCAGTATTCAAGTCTACCCATATTTGAGCATTTGACCTGTGGAAGTCCCGTTTAAATCTAATCATCAGTTTGCCTGATTGCCAAAAAATCACATAGAAACAAAAATGGTTTTATGTTCAAAAATTTCAAAATAGTCGATAATACGAAATTTCGGTTGCAAATTTTTACTATGACACTTTAGTTACTAGGTTAACTGAAAAAATAAGTGACAGTATTTTTTTTCAATTTATGTAAAAAAAATGTAATACATTGTTTGTACAAAATCAGATAGAGTTTTTAAGAAAGTGTTTATTATCGCCGTAACTCTGATCTATGTACATACTGAATGTATAATGTAATAACTTTCGGAGATCGATTTTGTACAATATAATATTTTTATTTTTATTAACAGACTAGCTCTTACCCGCGGATTTGCTCGCGCGCGTTTACTTTAGAACTTCTTTAACCTTTTTTTAAAAGTTACTTTTAACGGAATATAAACTTATATCTCCTATGAATTTTAAAAAATCCTTAGTGGATGCCTACGTAATAAAAGTAATAAGTGAACGAAATTTTAAGTTTCTAGCCCGAAGTGTTTGGCCTGTGCATTGATATATCAGTCATCACTTTTGCATTTTATTTATATAGATATACTAGTCGTGCAACGTTCTTAGGTGCCTAAAATACCACCTTACTTCCTAAATCCCGTGTACTACGCGAAACTGACAATTTAAATATCTAAAAAACATGTTCTTGACAATTCATATTACAAACGCTACTTAATACTTAATAAATGCTTAAAAAAAATTTGATTCAAAGAGTAAAATTTCAAAGTCGTAAACATGGTCACAATGCCGTTTTTAACGTCCTCAATTGTAAAAAAAAATTAAATTTGTAGTACGTATGCGTTCACGATAAGGGTATCATAATGTGGGGGTGTGAAGTATTATTTATTTACTTTATCTATAACTTGCACATTTTAATTTAATCTGTATTTTAAGTGATTCTTAATTGTACTGTATTACAATCGCATATTTATGCTACTAGTATACATACATAAATATGCATAATAGTTTATCGGTCATAATAAATACCCACAATTTTTTTAAAGTTTTGAACGCCGATATCGATCATTTCAATAGCGTCCCACCACTAAGCAGTTATCTCGTAGCTAGGGCGTTGCCTCAACTGCCCTGTGTGTGGCCAATAATTTTATTACAAGTTCATTAAGACACGTTGTGGCGTCATCTCGTCTTGTTTACATCCATAGCTGAGCGTGAGCCGTTGCTCATTTTAAAAGGTTATTAGTATAGTAATTCGACAAAACAATTTGTTATCATACCTGTATTCTGACCCATACGACAACGCTGTGTATGTACAGCGGGTCACTACGTCCGTCTGAAATTCAGATGTTCCACCTTGAAGAATTGCTGTTTGACAGCAGAGATTGACATGATAGTGACGTTCTAAACATAGGTGTAAACAAACATCACACACGCACAGATCACGGATACCGTCAAGTTTTTGTTCTGCTTTTACGTAATACTTAGTTTTAACGCACCGTTCGCCTCGCTGATTATGCGGTGCTTTTAACTCACGGTACTGCAGTTTTGTGCTAAGGCGACGTATGTGACTAACGGTGTATCGTACGTCGATGCATCCGCTTCTTTGCTCGGTTAACGCGTCCCGCAGCGTGGCGCGTAGTTGTGTGTTAGCTTCGTTAAGTACGTTCTTGGTTCAGTCATTATACTTTTTTTATTCTTGAATATCAAAATTTGTAGCTACACAAAAGTTGAAGTGTTTTGATTTTAACATAAATACGTAACTTTTGGAGTTTTATCGGCACTACGGTTGCATATACTGTAAAGAGGCAGTGCTCGCATCGCAGTGCTTCAGTATGGACGGAGTGGCGAGGCAAACTTCATTGGATAGGCGGCATTCCAACTTAGTACCTACACAATAGATAATTGCTATTTAACATCAGGTAGTGCATTCTCGTTTGGTTCTCCTTTAATAACTTATTTCTATATACTATTTGAAAATGTAACTGATGTCGACTATATGTAGGAATTACTAAACACAGAACAATTTTTTGTTGTATGTCTGTTCGCCAATCAAGAAAAACTGCGAAATATATTTGAGTACGACGTTTACAGTTTGAATGCATAAGGTTAGACTTAAATATTGCAATATGTCTGAACAAGATCGGTACAGAATCACCAAAGATACAGCTTGACCTCTCCCTAGTACGTGCCATCATATACACGGGAGGTCCATCGAAATGGTAATTCTCTTTAATTAATCAGTTTATCTATCGACATCAATATTGTATTCGCCCCTCCCTCTTTCTTTGTAGCAACTAGTGACTGAAAATTGATCCTAAGCAATGAATCTCGACTGATCCCAAGAGGGTTCAGCGGTTGGTGAATAAAACAAAAGGCTACTACCATTCGATTTTATTATACTACTAAAAACCCCGAGTTTTTGTACACGTTTATAAGAAATACAGTCTCTCAGTACCTTTATTATTGTAGATGGTAAATGAATTTTCAACATTGTTTTTGTACGGTTTCGATTTCAGTACTTTTATGTTGTCCAAAAAATATTAGTTACTAAACTGTAGAGATACGAGTTCGCAGTGCGAGTGAGTTGTAGCCTAGTGTTTAAGCATTTCCATCTTCCGCTCCAGCGGGACAGCGGGGTTCGAATCCCGGGCACACTTCTAATTTATCGAAATAATGTGCGTTTTGGAAATTAAGTATCACTTGTTTTAACGGTGAAGGTAAACATCGTTAGAAAATCTAGGAGTTCTTCATAACGGTCTCAAAGTTATGCGATGCCCGCAAATCCGCACTCGTCCAGCGTAGTGGTATGGTCTAAACCCTCTTTTCGCTGAGAGGATATCCGTGCCCAGCAGTGGGACAATAATGAGTGGATGATTAACATAAATGAAACGCGATTTTATTTCATTTTGTGTCGGACAGTTTAGTTTAAAATATATTAGTTTAATGCCATAGAGATTCTCTAGCTTACTGTATTACAATATTGTAAAGATTTCTGTAGACTATTATAAGAATTTCACGGATTTATGGCAACCTTACTTACTCTATTTGAGGTATTTTTATCTAATCTTAATTATTTAACCTTACTTTACTTAACCTTTCAACCTTATTTATTTAAAGTTTAGCTTTTGATGGTGGTAGAGTCTTATGCCGTACAACTGCTGTACTTTCAGTTTTATATTTTAGTTCGAAGGGTGTGGTTTAGGTATACTATACTGGACAGAAAGCGAACTTAGTTAGTTCTGAGGAACAGAAAAGGATCCACGCTTAACCTTAGAAAGGAATTGTATGGGCTGCAGTGACCATTTAACATCGGGTGCCCTGCATGCTCATTTGAAACCCCTTCAATATACACGAAAGGCCACAACTGTATTTGAGCCTGCAGTGGCAGGTTTGATTACAATCGTATACCATTGAATGTATTCGATACAAGTTAAATGTTATCCACGTTTCCTCTCTTAAGCATAGAATAGGGCCTTGTACAGAGATACGCTCATTTTGTAGCACTGCTAACTAAAGCAGTTGTTACGTAAGTACAGAGTTCTAGAGTTTTAGAAGTAGAGCCAGCAAACAAAGAATAGCTGTCGTTGATAATTTTAAACAGTTTATCACTCTACCTTATTTATGACTGGGATATTTCTGCGAAACTCAAAACGACCTGAAGCTCGCATTGCCACATTAGTTTAGTTAAAGTTAGTTTTAATGGCGGAGTTTACCTTACGTTTTTATTGTAAATTGTTGTGTAACTGGAATACGGAGTTTTTGTGTCAGCAGGAATCCTGCAGCGGGCAATTAAGATTAATAATAACCCCAAATCAGTGTCACTATAAGTTAAACAAAGCGAAAAAATAATTACGAGTAATAGCTGAAACGCCCAGGCTGTAAAAGTCGCAACCAACCTGGGACGAAAACGCAAAATTATTTAAACGTAAAGCTTAACGAAAAGTACAATGAATTTACAGCTACCTGAATAAATGATAACATCGCGGTGAATTTGATGTCAATATGTGTTAACACTAAGCTATTTAGTTCACGACTCGGACCCCTTTCCCGCCCTGCCTACCCTCGCACACAGGTACAAAACACCCCACCCTCCTCTCGCTATCTCGCTTGTGTGCCTCCAACACAAGAGGAAAAGCAATTTTTCACAGGTTACACCAACGCACACGTACAAACAAAAACGTATGTAGGAGTGCCTAGCCCCACGAAAAGTTTTGTAGTACAGAATTTGTTCGCTAGTTGTGTCTAGACATGCCATGCTTTTAAGTTAGAGGTGAATCCTTCGAGACTTGTTTCGTGAACTTGGTACGAATAATTAAGTTTCAGCAAAGTAGCGATGTGTTTTTCGCTGCTTTAATTTGTACGGATGAAGAAAAACTTTTTTATGGTCATGAAGACAATATGTTTTTTTCTTCTTTTTTTAAAAAAAAAGGTAAACATTTTTTTAGTGTGGATTAGGAATATAAGATTTTTAGCTTATTCAAATAACAGTTTTTAGATTCAACTATAATAGCTTACGACGTACTACATAGCCTACCTCCAGTGACCCTGTCGCCGCATAAGAGTAAAAGAACAAGCAAACCATTTTAATTAACCTGCTGCGTATATAACTGCGCATACTATCGAGAGATCAAGCTGTATCCCATATTCTACTGTGCCGATTCTTGTTTAAACAAATCACTGTACTTAAGTCTTACTGTATGCACTGAAACTGTGAAAGTCCTGTTCAAATATATTTACCATTTTTTACGTGATTGGCGAACAGTCAGACACACACAAAAAGTGTCCAGAAACTTCTAAACAGTCGATATAAGTTACAATTAAAAAATCTATGTTTTATTGTAAAATAGCATAAATATCTATTTTTTTATTTAGCTTTACTTATAATCTTTTTTATCGTAATGTATTTTGGGTTGTTAATATGTACTAGTGTGCTACATAAGCAGAACCAAAAATCTCATATCGAAGATATGAAAGGTGACCGGAATCACAAATTCGACTCCTTTGTGCGAAGTGCTATAAACGCAAAATGGTAGAATACTTGTGTTCGCAAGTGGCGCGGGAAAATCATGGCAAGGGAATGCATCGAAAATGATTACGGAATGTGCCGGAACGGGACAGGGATATTGCAGTCACATGCTGCTCAGTCTGTTAGACAGAGATCAAATATTGAATATCGCGAACTTCTAATAACGTTGTATGTGTTTTGGCGCGAAAACAGGAAAATGTACCCTTAGCACCGGGTTTACGGTGGAAAATCTTTGCAAATCGTTGAGAACATAGATCGTAACAACCCTCCAAGCGCGGTGGTGGCGGGGGACTCGGTGGCTCTCAACTGTGGCAGATAATCAATATCCGCTTGGCTTGTGGACACTATAATAATATACGTTATTTTATATCTGCGTCGTTCAAACTTGGCGTCGCGGCGTATACTGCGTCCCGTTCGCACCGTTATCTAAAATGGACAGTGGCGTAGATTTGGTAAATGATAAGTGTGAGAAAGTATTTATCACGACAATGAAGCGTGACATGTAATTATACATATTATAACCTTTTTGGGCTGTATTGGTGATACGAGGTGTGGGGAGTTTTCTTTGTGGTGTATTTATTTTCATTGACGTCGGTATCGAAGTTGTGGAGCACGCTATGCGGGCACTTCTTCATTAGGCGATCGAATTGACTATGCTCTGCGCCACTTAATTGACTCAATCTAATTTAGGTCGCCATATCTACACTTTTATCTTCAATTTGATGCTTTATGTACTTTTGTACTGTTTTCGAACTAAGCAGTTTGGTTTACTGTGAGCTGCTTTATGCAGTTAATTTTTAAAAGTTTTAGAGGGAGAGGGTATCTGAGAGGTGGCGTGGGGGTTATCGCGCTATTTTTGGGGTCATACGCGATGCAACATTTTTTAAATGTAACCGCTGTTTCAGTGCGTATTGCTATATTGGAGTAGGGATATGTACGTGGTAGCGGCCACTTTCCACTGAAGGGCTTTGCCGAAATTTCCACTCGTGGCCACATTCTTACTGCGTTCATTGTTGGACACAGTATTCAATATATTTGGCGACTTCAGAAGGATGGAAATATACGTACGTATATGTATGTTCGTTTTTTCAGTGATATTATTACAGATAAGCGATCCATTAGTATAGTTGTCAGCAAGCCGGTCTACTATTCCGAGGGTCCTACGGTCAAATAACAGCGGGGTAGACTTTTTATATTATTAATTTAGATGTCCGTTCGCGTGTTTATGTTCTTACGTTTGTCTGTCATAGTGCACACTACGCAGGGAAATCTAATAGGTATAGGAATATGAGTGTGAAGCATGGTAACATCTGTTAACACAAAACAAAGATAGTGTGAGGCGTTATTTTATTTATTTGTTGAAGGAGCACTAAACGAGTATGCAAGCCACCTGATGGTCAGTTTAGTGGTCACTGCAGCCCATGGACATCCACTTCCGACGTTGCTACTACTGAGGACTGAGTTGGAACGCCTCCTGTCTGTCTAAATACACAGTTCTAAGAGAAATATCCGAGTTCTCGTATTGCTGCATTACCTACATCAGAAATATGCGTGGTGGTGGTGCCGCGCTGCAGGCGAGTCTTGGACATAAACATACACATATTCTATCACCACCTAATGAATAAAAAATAAACTGAACAATACTGATAAATAATAGTAAAAACTATAGAACAACAAGTTTTTCGAAGTAGAATTCGGTCGAGTCTAATACAATTTCTTACATGTGAAGCCTTACAATCTTTGCTACGAGTATAAACGTATTCTGAAATAAAAATTCGTTCTAACAATGTATAAGATTGGCTTCTAGCCAAATGTCCACGGTCGTCTCCCATAACTGTTGAAGGCTCGGAGCATACTCAACCATGCTGCTCAAGTGCGGATTTGAGGAACAAACATTGGCCGACATGAATTTTTAAAGTTCTTTAGCATTCCAAAGAATGTCCAAATCCGTCTTTAACTGAATTTCTATCTAATAGCTGATATCTGAACGCACCATGTGAAGTACGGCAACGCTTTTGAAATTTTGCTACTAGCACCACCTACTCGTCTCTTGCCCGCGTCTGATATTGCTTGACTATGTAGATAATTTGCCATTGCCAGTAGCTAGTAGCCGTAGGGCTTTACCCACTTGCGTGCGTGTGTAAGTTGATTATTTTGCAAATAACCGTACTCTGGAGGTCAATTCGATGATAATATCGATGTTCGGCATCAAAGTCTCGGATCCATTCGAAAGATCTCGACACTTCTTTACTTTGGTTTCTTCTCATGTCTATAATTTCTCGAGTTTATCGAGAGTAAGGTTCTGCTTCGCAAATCTTCTTCGAATGTCTTAAAATCGTTCTTCATAGAACTCATACTACTATTACGAACTAAACTACGGACTTTGTGTGTAGCACTGCAGCGGCCTAGTAGAACTTACTCTTGACTCATATAATCTTCCCTCACTTGTGGGGGAATTTGACTTGTCCCAGCTTTCCTTCGATAGAGGATGCTATTTCGTTGCTATTGAACTTAGTTACTTTAAAGATTCGAAAACTTTTCATACAATTACCGACACAAGTCACCCCTGTTATTGCCTTGCAAACGATCTCGAATAATAATGGGAACATAATTCGATTGACCCCCGTCTGTCGGCACAGATAGATCATGGTTATAGATTCACTAGAAGTGGTTATCATTTTTGCAAGTTTAGTATATTTATTTTGCTTCGTTGTGAACAAATGACAGCAGTGGATTTTCGCGATGCGCGCGCACTCCGAGACGAGATAACTTGATGAACTAACATGTAGTACTTTAACACAAAAAAATATGTCTTAGGAGTCTTTACTACAAGAATACATCTAGGTACTAGTGGGTGATTTAGTATTTCTGCGCCCCAACAACGAGGGGTTTTATATAGCTTTAACTTTAAGTAATACCATTGCATATACTGAGAAGAAGAAAACTTACCTGTACCAGTTTTATTACTCGTATCGTCGCTGCGTTAAGGATAACTAAGCAAATTCAGCAAGAACAATGAAGTCGTTACAGCTGTTGCGGAAGTAATCTCGCTTTCGGCTGTGACTTCATTCATGACGTCATGATCGAATGCGAGGGATCTGCGGGGAATACTGTGAAACTTGCAGAAAGGGAGAGAGATATAGTCGATCTTCCGATCCAGCTCAGCTGTAAATTAGGAAAGGACCTTTCGCTGTCCTTTAAACGAGTTTAAAAAAGGAAACAACTGGCTAAACATTTTTTATGTTCCACTGGACTGGGCACTGTCTTTTCCCGATACCAGCAAAGGACTGGAGTAAACTTTACCATGATTCGTCAATAGGGATTGGTGAAGATAGGTTTTTTTAAATATTTGTTATTGTTTATTTTTTATTTACTTGAGCCAAACCACTTGGGGCAATTCAACCTTAGCTGTTTGTCCGTATCCTATTACTTTGAAAAATGTTTTACTGATTATAAAAAAGTACATACATATATTAGCAGAATAGCAAACGAGCATGCATGCTTAACCTGATGTTAAGTTATCTCTGCAGCCCATGGACATCCACAACTAAGGTTGTGTGTGGATGCGTTGCTACTCCTGAGGACTACGTTGAAATGCCTCCCGTCCAGTATCGTCTGCCTAACTACACACTTCCAACCGAAACACAGCAGTTCTCACACTGCTTTACGGCAGAAATAAGTGCGGAGAATTTTCTCAACGGGCTTTTTTCTCCCAAGTTCTGGGTACTCAAAGCCGAACATCCCTGAAATTCGGCAAGTGTGTTGTGATGAATGCAAATGAAAGGATGGTTAAGATCGCATGGAATTTACCCTTTAATTCATTTATTTAAAATAAACTGCTTGGAATATACGGCACTCATCTACAATACTTTCTAGTTCCGCTTTATATCTGTGTATAATCGTATCTCATCCAGATTAGACACCGTATGTAAATAAATTAGTACATATCAATCTATATATTGCCAAGGGCGGGCGTTTGATAACTGAGTAACGACTAATCGATATGCATTGTGTGTGAAGTTCTACCGAACATTGTCAAAATACCGCGTTTTATACACAGTCCTAGATAGACACAGGATGAGTATTAGATGAGATAAAGTAATGTGATTTTTAAATGTGTTCTTAACGGATATTTTAGAGGCATTTTATGAAACATTACGATCATAAATCATCTACGAAGGTTCTGGGTTCGATTCCGAACTGGGCTGATATTTTAATGGTAAATTGGATGTCAGTTTCGGATTTAAGTGTCTGAGAACTGGTATTTGTCTGTGTCGATGACACATGGTTTGAACTTCGGCCTCTCGCTCCGGGTGTCCGGGTTCGATATCCGTGCCCAGCTGTGGGACAATAATGGGTTGAAGATGATACTATTGATTATGTTGCAACGGCAATCATGATTCACGAATTGATTGCTTAGTTCGAACATAAATAAATGTAATGTTTTGCCTAAGAATGGTTAAATTCTACGAACTGTTACGATTGAGCGTATAATCGTTCGGTTTTATCTAGGCACTATGTATGGAAAATGACAGCTGACATTCATCAGAAATGATTGAGATCGCTGCTTTTATATATCAATATAGGAATACTGTCTATAAAAAGGTCTGAGACCCTGTCTTTTAATGATAAAAATAAGTTAATGTGTACCTTATAAGACTAGGTCGGTATTTGAACGATGAGTTTATTAATAGTTTACTCATTGTTTTTAAACAACGATATAAATAGGTCGATTCGCACCAATTTTCATTAAATGAGAACATTTTTAGTTTTTCTACTTGTCGGTAGATGGCGCTATATTTGTGAAAAACATGACTGTAAACCTTTAACGTCCTGCAATTTTGCATAAATAAAAACATAAATTTGAAATAATGAATTTAAAATGTATGTAAATTACAAATTTCATATAAAAAAATCAAATTTTTTTATATAAGCCTAAAGTAGCAATAAGTTTATTTTGAAAATTTTGAAAGACTATAGTCCCGACAACTTTATGTTAAAATATTTTATTGAAATTCTTAATAAAAGTCCTTATTTTACAAACAAAAACACAGTTTATCCTCAACACTGCCGTTCAGCAGTAATAACAACATTAATGTCAATGATCTGCTTATACCAATTACGCGTAATGAGCCGTAGCAATCAATATACGTAAGTAAGTACACCGTTAAGGGGGTCTGGGTTTGATTTCCAGCGAAGCAGACATTTTAATGATAAATTTAGATATCTGTCTTTGGTCGGTTACGTGTTTTTGTCGTTACGTGCGTGAGTGTCAGATGCCCGCGACTTTGTCAATGTTTATGCAGATTAAAATATTAAGGTCTGTCCATGTGCAAAGTTTCATCCGAATCCGTTCAACAGTTACCGCGTCATTGAGTAACAAACATCCGGACATCTTAACAAAAGGTTTTCTTTTATAATATTATTAGGGTACATTGAGCATTTAATGGAACTGATACTAAATGATCCGCCAATCTGCACTTGGCAAGCGTGGTGGACTATGGAATAAACTCTCTCATCTCTGAAAGAAGACCAGTGCCCAGCAATGGGTTAATGATGATGATGACGATGATGCTAAATTTATCCTTACTCTAATTTATACAATGAAACAAATTATTGGCGTGGTCTTTAATTGATGACGAATACACAGACCCACATAATACTGTATTTTAGTTCAACTTCGTCAAAATTGTTTGCCGATCATATCCTCTGCTTTAAATGCAAGACATGCATAATTACCTGAATTCCACCAACCCGCACTTCGCTAGTTCGCTAGTAGGACAGGAGACAGTTATAGATGTAACAAAAGTACTTAATTGATGAATGAAAATAATAGTCAAATTATTTTGTTATGTTATGGAAAATTATTTCCACTTACCAATAGATGGCGGTAGTAGGCGTTATTCTTTGGTTCTGGATGAAATCTTAAATCCCTTGACAAGAATAGGCATATTCTGCATGCTACTTAGCCATGCTGCTCCAGGCCTACTTTGATTGATAAGCAGTAAAAATTAACATTTACTATTAAATACATACTAGATTTGCAATACGTCTTACTCGTAGGTACATCTACTTTCATAAACCTGTAACGTAGCCATATCTAAAATTGAAGACATTTTTGGAAACGGACTTATTGATCTCTGAAATCAATCAGTTTTATGGAATTTTTATATACCATAGATAACATTATCATATGGCATTATCATATGGTTGATACATTTAATTCTATCGCAAAACAGCAGGTAGACAGCATAATTATTTGTTGGCTTATAAAACATTTTTGTACTTACTAAAGTAAATAAATGAAAAATAGTATTTTTTTAATGTCATTGAATAATACAATAACTTCAAATTATGATTAGAGACGTATTTATTATTATTAAATGTTAAGTCATCAAGTATCATTATAATACATAAAATTAACTGCTACCAAACCTTTTTCATGATGGCAATATAAAGAAGTCATGTAAACTGTTGCCATAAGTTATGTTTTGGTTTCTTAATTTCCAATTACATTAAAGTCAATATGAGTTCGTAGTTGCGTCATCTATTGCGCAGTAGTGAAACTACTCTATGCAGACAATTTACCTACGTTTAATTTTTTCAAGAATAATAGACTAGCCTTACGCAAAAATACGAGACAACTATCCTTTAAATTTACCTATTTTTATATCCTTTTATCAATTCAAATTTCTTTTTTAAAACTCTCAAATCAATAATTTTACTCAATTGATTAAATAACAATTTTTTTCTATGCAACGTTGCAACGTTTTAATCACTTTTTGTTACTATTGAAACACCCTAGTTTGGTTACAAGCGGCCATTCAGGCTTAGTTTTTTTCAATTATGTCGGACGCACAAGCGTATTTTCTCGTTGGATTATGACCCTTCGACACGTGGGTGCACCCTTGCGACATATTGGCTACTCCCCTCGAGTATTGACCTTCGGATTGTGATCAACTTATGAATCATCCCGCTACCTACGCTTTAACAATAACTTTAGTATTCCGGTTATACTTTTGAGATGTATTTTAGTTTTGATCCTGCAATTTTAATCTTTAGCTTTTGTTCTTAACTCTTGATTTATTTGATAAAGTCTGAGAAATACCGTGGACGGTGTTATATGTTTAAGGAAAATAAAACATTCCTATTGTTTATTAAAGTATTGTGTATTTACAAACGGACGAGGTGGGTGGGTGCACACACTTACTATTTACAGAGTACCAAAAAAGAATGAGTACCACATTAAACATCATTACTAGGACTAAGGTTTCGGTTTGAAGGGTGTAGTTAGGCAAAACACGAGGCATTCCAACTTAGTCCTCAGGAGTAGCAACGCATCCACATGCAACCTCCGATAGGGCTCCCGTCTTAGGTTTGATGTACATGCCCATGGCATGCAGTGACCACTTAACATCAGGTGGAACAACCTTAATGCTCGCTTGCTATTCGGTTAATATAAATCTTAATAATACCTTATTCTATTATTAAAGTAATATATTTGTTATATTCGATCAATTGTTTTTTTATAATTTTCGGACAATGGCACAGAAAGCATTTTTTTTTAAGTTCTGTAATATATATTTTTTGTAATACTAAAAGGAATCATAACGCTAAAAAGCGTTAAACCCTCGACAAGTGACTGAGAATGGTTGTCTCGAGAACGCAATTAAAAACGTTATAAGAGCCCGAATTAATCTATACACTGTAGCGTATACGAGTGGCGCAAACGGCTTAGCCCCCGTTTTCAGAGGTTCGAACGGGCTCGGAAATTTACATATTATTAATTTACACGGCAACACCGCCCCGACGACGGTGCGCAATCTGTGTAATTTGGACGTTTAGTCTTTGTCTCCATGTACGAGTTCACTGACGTAGATAATAACAAAATAAGGTTTTTCTGCTAAACTGTAGATGTAGTTCGAGATGTGAAGCAGTTGTCTGTTTTAGGAAACGGGTTATTAAATGTAGACTGGGAGATCTATGACATTTCATGAAATCAAAATGAACGAGAATTAGGAATTGTCCTTAAAGTGATATATACGTACGTAACAAATAGCATATACGTTTCCACAGGTTCGTTCTGGAGTAGGAATTTACATTATAATTAATTTATTCGACGGCACCGCCCTTACAGCGCTCAATCTGTTTAATTGAGGCGATAAGGAGTGTTCTACTTAAATATCATAGATATGGATTAGCAGATCTCTTAGGAATTTATCTAAGAATAACTTGTCTGTTAAACAATATTTGATGGGGAATTTATTACAACGATTTTTTTTACAGTATTAGCGGTTTTAGCGGATAGCAAAAGCGGTTGCTGCGTTTCGGTTTGACGGGTGTAGTTGAAGGGACTGGACAAAAGGCATTCCAACTTGGTCCTCTGGAGTAGCAACGCTACCACCCAAATCTTCAGATAGGACTTCCGTTCTAGTTGAGGTTTGACGTAGATGTCCATGGGCTGCCATGACCACTTAACATCAGGTGGCCTGCATGCCTGTTTGTTACTCTATTAATATAAAAAAAATATATATTGTATTGTTTCAGAATGTCTAACAACACTATGTTTGACAATCTGGAGACCTGTTTGAGACTCTTTCTCGTCTTTTAAGTATTATTATGATTGAATAAAAGCGGACAATTACCTTTTAGATATAGTGCACTGATAGTCTAGTGGTTATAAACCTCAACTTATCAGCCCATTAGGACGGGACTCAAATCCCAGCACGAACTTTAAATTTTTCTAAAGTTTTGTGAATTGAGAATGAAATAAAGTTATGCTTTACCAGTGTAGGAAACATAGTGAGAAAATCTGAGAAATCTCCTTAATGTTCTCAAAGGCATGTAAAATCTACGAATGCGACTTGTTTTGCGCGATGGGTTAAACTCTGTCATCTGAGAGGAGAAACATGCCCAACACTGGGACTATAATGGCTTAATGATAATGATGATTCCCAGATAAGTTAGCGGATATTTTTATCTCTGTCGTAGTCGCATAGCGAGGGTACTAACTGTTTTGCATCCCTACTGATTCGAGGTTCATCGAGCCGGAATGAAAAGTAGTGGGTAATATCTCCCATTTGCATATTTTAATTGTAACAGGAGGGGGTCCCCCGCAGTGCGAATGTGGCATAAGCAAGCGATTTGCATACATCGTCACGACGACTGTACCGTACAACAAATTTCGTGTGTGTAAATAAAATCATGGAAATCCCTATCTTAATTATTTGAGAGTGGATATAATATGCAAAATAAGCAATTATGAAGCCTGTATCAATGTCGTACAGCAATTTGAGAGTTCATTATGTTTAGAGTTTATTAGTCTTTTGTCTGTAGTATGGAATATTGCTTTGATAAACTGTGCTTTGCTAAACACTGGGCGTACGGTTTTTTCTTGACGAAATCTAGCAGACAGTTGTACCGCCTATCAGAAGGTTAGTGGTTACCGTCTCCATTTGCCAGACTTAAAATGAAGACCTGCCAATCGGAAGACAAACGAATGGTAGTAATGATCACCTCGGCGTTTGACGGTAGTAAAGTCTTACATCGCAGGCTCGTCACCGTAATCCGGTACCCGCGTTATTGGATTGCTTTAAAGATGTGTTTAGGTAGGCAGACTATAGTGGACGGCAGGCGTTTCAATTTAGTCCTCAGGAGAAGAAACGTATCTACATATAAATTCAGGCAGGATTTATATCCAATTTGAGGTTGGAGATTGATGTCCATACGCTACAAAGACCATTTTACATCATACGGCCTGCGTCCTCATTTGCTTACACTTTAAAACAGAAAAGAATGTTGCTGTACTTATTAATTAAAGACAAGTTATAAAAATAACTGAACAAAAAAAAAATTGCAAGTAACGAAAATTACATTGCTGTTGAGGCTCGCTTTATTGTTAAGAGTGCAGTCGTCTTTTCGACCACGATAAATCGGTACTCGTTTCGTGTGACCTAGTGAAACTAGTAATATTAATTTAGCCGCACAACCGGCCATACGTGCCCACATTTTTATATCTGTTGGATTTATTATTGCGCAATGTATTACAGTTCGACGTATAGATCCAGCTGTCTGCGCCGGGTTATTTCGAGACATCGCGTAGTTATAGAAAATAACGCGGTCGACGATTCGATCAAATGAAGTGATGTGACGGAATGTAAAACGGAATTAGGATTTGAAAACAATATTTTAGATAACGTTTACAACGTTAGATTAGCTGTTTTTGTTATTTCATCAACATGCACCGTGAATAGGTACTTTTAAGTTTTAAACTGTTGACTTTGTTTCTTTAATCTGAGATTCAACATATTGTTCGTTACTTAACGAACTTTATATTCAGAATGTTTCAAAATAAGGGAAGCCTCAATGTCTATGTAGTTTCAAAGTTAACTTGTAGACATTAATTGTAATCACGTTTGATAATTAATAACAAAATTTTTTCGGGTCTTTGTCCACATGGAATTATCCTGAAAATTATAAGTTTATTTTTGGAATTACCTTGTGGAAATCCATATATCATGGAATATAACCACATACATTAATATGTTCTGTCAATAAAATGTTAATACGTATATGCTATTCAGGATATGGTCTATCTTATTGCAAAATTTTATTTCGCGTTGTATTGATGGGGCACTGAATTAATCAGGAGTTTATTACATGACAAAGATAAAATAAACTAAAAATCTGTATTAAACATACGTAATATTACTATCATTTTAATGATTTCATTTACTTTTATATCTTGTTTGTTAGTGTGCTGTATAAGTGATATAATAATTATATTAATTACAAAATAAAACTTGAAGTAAAAACTCGAATCCATTGTTATTGTATCAACACGCGTTTAATTTAAGCCTCGTCCTGTATCGTGTACGTCGTTAGTTAGAATTCCGATCACCGCGTCTTAATACGGAATTAGAGACGTTGTCATAAACAAGGAGGTTAAGTGTAAATAACACTCTTCCCTTCTTTACCTTAAACATATTTGTGTTTAAATGTTAGTTTTGGCCAGCATTATCTCGGGAAATCGACAGCGCGTGTATAACACAAATTATAAAGTTAAATTCATTGTGAGTGTCTAAAATTAATACATAACTGTGTTAATTAGGAAATAATTCGACATTTTTATGCAATTTAATGCAATATTTTTTGACAAAGACCCGTACCCACTACTGTAAAATAAAAAGACTGGATTGGTACATCAATTTAGTTTAGTCCAGTTTTGCTACCGGCCGCTTGATGTCTCTCACATATAGCGCCATCTATTGTCAGGTAGCGGCATTCAGATCATTACGTCCCAAATTAAATTATGCTACAACACGGTGCTCCACAAATTCCGCTACCGTAGCCACTTCCGGATATCCGTACAGGGTCACCGACATGATGTTATTATTTAGATTTGGGCGTCATTTGAAAGTGTTAGACTTTCAGTTTCAGTTTTGATATTGCGATTTACGAGTACAATACGAAAACTACAGAATATAGTTATAAGAATAATATAGTCCATTATTTTTATAGTCACTGACATCAGTTAGTATAAGAATAATTTAACAACAACAACAACAATAAATTTAAACAAGGTTTATATTTGTTAAAGGAGTAAAAAATAAGTATTCAGACCACCTGATGTTCAGTATTCACTCCAACTGATACATCCAAATCCAACATCAAATTAGTTCGAATCCCTATTTGAGATCGTAGAACGTATATGCGTTGCTATTTCTGAAAAATAATCCTCAGGATTCACTAATAGCAACCTATTATTCGAATGTAATAGAGTCAGAAAACTAATAGTTAGTCAACTGTCCCTTTAAAACCGGAACACAGTAGTGCGAGCACAGTTAATTTATAGCAGAAATAGGTGTAGCCGTTGAATTAACGCAGTTAAACCTTTGAGATAAGCATAGTACATAGAATCTGAGAATACAGAAATATACATAAATGCAAAGGCAAAACTGGAGAAACGGTTTTGGCTCTTAAGGGATATATGTTCTTCCAGATGTAGGAAGTATGTACCAGATGTAGGCAGTATGTTCCAGATGTAGGATACTGAATCCAGAACTAGAATTTGAAGACGGAATAAAATTAAAAATAATATATAACGAAACATCAATACTTACTGTCCTTAAACTCCATCATCAAAAGCAACCAGACAGCAAAGCAATTACGTATTAATATTACCGAACGTAGTAATTGGTTTCTTAGTTCACTGAGGGGTTGCGCCACGGGACTCATTCTAGACCCTATGTATGTACCTACTGCCCTATGTATTACACCCTCATCCAGTATGCACAGATTATGTTATGGTTCCGACCTCTTTGTTTATGCACGAGTATGAGGATGATATTTCGTAATGAAATCGTTTGAAATGGTCGTCAATGTTATTTATATTGTAATACTCATAATGTAAATTAGATTTGCAATTAAGCAAGTCTAACTTATACTTCGTTCCACAGTTTAAAAAGTTACTATACGTTTTGGCTGCTGGTGTTAGTAGACAAAGTCTATGATAGCTATTAAAATGATAGCTATCATTCCTCAGAAATAACTTATAACAGATCGTTTCACCAACACCGTCTCGGTTCAGCCTTTTTGCCTTTTTCAACGTTACTTGTAGTTTTATGAATGCTTTCCATTGCATTAAATAGGAAGGTTAGAAACTAATCTCTTGAATCATACTACACCACGTTGCCCAAAAATAGATATAATTGGAGATATTAATCAAATAATAAAAAAAACGTCACGTTGTGTCGGAACACGCATGCGCAAGAGAGTTTGCCGTCGTGAAGATTATTTGCATCAGAAATACGAAACAACATTACAAATTTAAAAGGATTTGATTTATTAGGAAACTTACTTAATTGAACCATAGCTCCAACCTATGATTCTCTGTGTCGTGGGTGTAATGGTGCAATACACACAGATAATGTGCAATGCAACAACAACCACCTCTTTAAAGTATGCTCCGTTAGAAATGGGAGGTTATTTTTTTATCAATAATAATATATAGGAAAATACCGGCCTCTTTTAAGATTAACGTAAATTGTGATTTTAAAAGAGAACTAACAACATACTTTACTTATTACTTTACCGGTGAATTGTTAAATAACAAATCTTAAATTTGTAGAATCTTTATCGTCATCGACTCATCAGTATCCCACTTGTGCATAGGAGTTTCCTCTCAAAGGTTTTAAGGAGGAATTTAAGCCATGGTCTACCACGCTGGCCAAGTACAGATTGATAGAGTATACGCAGTCTTTTTCTTATATGTATTTACTAATAGAAAAACAAAGGATGCATGTAGGCTACGTGATGTTATGTAGTGCAGTGACCACTTAACATCAGGTGGCCTGCATGCTCGTTTGCTATTCTCTTAAGATAAAAAAAAAAAAAGAAAAGTCACGTTAGCCCATGGACATCCACATCAAATCTCAACTAGGACGGAAGTCCTATCTAAGGTTATATGTGGATGCGTTGCTACACCTGAAGACTAAGTTCGAATGCCTTCTGTCCAGTATTTTCTGCCTAACTACACCTTTCAAATCAAAGCAGTTCTCACACCGCTGCTTTACGGCAGAAATAAGAGTAGCGGTGATGCTACCGCAGGCAAGCCTTCGACATAAGACTCTACCACCATCAAACATCTAGCCTCTGGGTATTGGGTTTTATTATTGAAGCTAAATATGGTAACTAAATAATAGTTTTATGTTTCTATGTACATAATGTAATTAATTGTAATAATCTGGTTTAAATAAAATATGTTCAATTTTATATTTAACATCAACAAGTACACCAGCTATTTAAAGTAAAAATAAAATTGATTTAATGTTCATACATATATGTATACCAAATGGATGAAATATGTTGGGTATAATGGGTATAAGCTATTGTGTTTGTAAATCTTTTTCACTACAGCATTTGCAAATGAAAATAATTGATTTAATCTTTGTCTTTATCAAATAAGCAACTGACGAACAAATCATATAAATTAATGTTAACATGTTTAAGTTAATAATCGTAGAAGTAACTTGGGATCCGCTGACTCAAGGGATCAGGTACAACAATACGGAGAGTTCTGGCATAAGTGGGTCGTTCGGATACCACTTCAGCATGACCTTATATAAATTCACGAATTCTCCCCCTAACCCGCACTTTCAGTACGAATGGGCGAGACGGGGAAGGCCAAGCAACGGCGGAAGAGGAAAAGTTGTGCTCGCTTATAATTTATTCACACCACAATGCCTGAACTACGAAACGAAACCTGAACGAAAAATAATATTTATAATTTATTCACTTAATAGTGCTTATTTTTTTGCAAGCGGACTTTTAGAGAAATTATAATATAATATAATATACGAAAAAAAAGATAGTTCCTAAAAAAAATTTATGAATGTCTTCTATTTTTTCGTCTTATCGCAATTGGTCTCAAAGCTATATGCAAAACGTTATCTGCGCACTTTAATTTGTTTCATTTATTTCTTTGTAACTATTTTGTGATTTTTTTATGATAAATGCTACCAAGTGTACTAAATATACATGTATAATAATAATCGCCATCATTAATTCATTACTATCGCAATCTAGGGCAAGAGTTTCCTTATAGAAATGGGAAGGATTTATTAGGTCATGGTCCACCATGCTACCTATGTCGGGGTTGTTGGACTAATTCATTATATACTTTATTGTAACTGAGTTCCCGTGGCTCAGTAGTGAACATGCCGGTCTGTCGTTCTCCTGGATTCGATTCCAGCAGAAATTTAAATGATGAATGTCAACGCTAGTAATTTATTTTCTGATACCGGAAGATCATATTTATCTTATTTTGGTTTTCCACCTTTGATTATCAAAATTCTGTTTTGAACGTTACTATAGTTACGTTTAACTGATCCATTAAGTTCTGTATTTGATCATGTAAACCTCGACTATTCGGAAATGTTTTTAATTGTGCAAGTTTGGAATCTCTGTGAAGATTCACATTCATGTGTAGTCGTAAACAATGGCTGACGGTAGACCACCCAAATGGTGCTCAATCCACAATCTGTGGCCAGCATAATTATCTGGCGTCTGTTCGGTTTTATACCTCCTATAAATCAGCCACATAACGCCGAAAAATATCTATTAACGAAGTGTCGAATTGGGTCAGAGAAGCGTGCCTACTCGGAACATCGATTTTCAGATTGACTTCAACCGATTTTTATTGAGAACTCTGGGCTCGATTTAGTGTTTTAGGTTTAAAATGGTTCCGCAGTTTTAAAGTTTTAGACAATGACTGCAAAAAATATATTAATTGGTGAGTAAAATTTGAGTATTTCTTTTTCAATCTTTCAATTATCAATAATTTGGTTGCAACTAGTTCTAAATTAAGGTGTAGTGTAAATTTCTATCTAATTAATCAGTGCACTTTCGAACGGTTGCAACGGACGGACAATATTAATTGGCGCTGTATTTTGAGAAATGTTGGTCTGTTAGTCACCGAGCGGGTACTTTCCACCGTGGAAACCATCGGAATCAGAGCAGCTGTAAATTAGAGTACGTGCTTATGCGTAAATCAATGGAAGATTTACGTTCGCACAAGAAGAATATGTAAACCGAGCCAAACGCAGACGTGACGATCTAATTCCGACGATAAATGTTATCTGCTACATCTGAAGCACGTCGGTCACTTGCTGCCGATCGATGCAGTAATTGGCATTAGGTGTTCTTGTTTAAATATTATTCTTTTCGTTATCATTACTAGTTATCCATTTTCGTCCTCATTGTAACGGGTTACCTATCTCAAAAGACGTTCGTGTTCATGTTCACAACACTGACCACGTATCAGTGGTAAGAATTCATACTGGGGTTCAATTGCCGGTGGTAACTAAATGTTCTCAATGGGTCATACATTTTGGAAAACAACGTGTCGTTGCATGCATGTGTATGCCGGATTCTTCTTATTTTCTAATCTATCAGAGCGTGAAATAAATAATTATTAATATGAGTTTATTTCAAAGAATCGGATTTTAATACCACTATCAACTATTAACCTTATTTATGTACTACTATCAACCTTTTTACTGTACTTTGTTTTTATTATCAGGCGGTATTATTTAAGCAGCATTTTCTTGACCTATTTTCGTGTTGATCAATTGCTTAGGCCTGACATTCAATCAACAAAGCTAAACTCAAAGGATTTGGTTCAAAAATATTTCATGATATGAAAAGATATTTCAATTTAACAAATCAAACATATTTTTTTGGAATATGTTATTATTTTTAGGTTTCATTACAAATTTAAAACTACTGAACAAATTTACTGGATGACAACACTCTGCATCTAATAATTATCTGTAATAAAAAATTAAACCTATTTAAGAAGTGTTGTGTTTTTCCTACTTTAATTGCATAAACATTGTGTTACTTAATTAAATGTTATTTTTAATGGAGAAACTTCAAAACACTGCGGGCGTCTTCGTAGATCTTCTATATAATCAATTAACATCGATTAAATTCTACCGTCATATAAAGTTACTAAAATAAAAGAAAACAAATTCGATACTAGAATAACACGCTACGTTTACGAAATAGACTATAAGATAAACACCGTTCCTCCAGAAATAACGGTCAAGGAATTTCCAATGCATAAACTAAGACTAGGTATGTACCTACGTCTTTGCCAGATATAAGTGATAATAAATATTTTGTTACGTCAGTAGAGGCAAAGTAAAAACTTAGTGTATCTACTAAAATTACTCATGCTATGTTGCTACAAAGAAATGCAATGTTGATGGTGGTAGAGTATTATGTAGAACGCTGCACCTATTTCTGTCGTAAAGCAGCAGTGCGAGAACTACTGTGTTTCAGTTTGAACGGTGTGGTTACGCAGTATACAATGGATTCCTAAGAGGCACTCAAACTTAGTGCTCAGGAGTCAACAACAACGACAACCACGCACAACAACGCATCCACATACGACCTCAGATAGGACATCATCCTAGTTGGGCTGAAGTGACTAATTAACCTGTGCCCTGCATGCTATTCATTTAATATAAAAAAGAGTAAAAAGTGATTTAGTATATGTAGTAATAAATATTAAGTAAATGCATGTACAGATGGTGGTGGTAGATGGTGGTAGAGTCTTATGTGGAAGGCTCGCCTGCGGCACCACCTATTTCTGCCGTAAATCAGTAGTGTGAGAACTGCTGTGTTTTGACTTGAAGGGTTAGGCAGACGACACTGGACGGGAGGCATTCCAACGTAGTCCTCAGGAGTAGCAACGCATCCACACACAACCTCAGGTGTACATGTCCATGGGCTGCAGAGACCACTTAACATCAGGTGGCCAGCATGCTCGTTTGCTATTCTGTTATTATAATAAAAATAAAAAAAACAGAAAAGATGTATGTTGGTACCAAATAATAGTAAATAATTTTCTGCAGTGTTATATAATACAATTATTAAGATTATATTATTTAACATTTTCGTCGTACCTAGACAACCTACATATAAATTAAACTTAAAGTTATGCTAAGAAAAGTTGTAATTATAGCTGTTTTTATTTAATAAATATAACGGTGCTATATGCAGTTAAATATAACCGAAGCTTAAATCTTTAATGAATTTTATGCGAATAATTTTACAAACAAATTGAAAAAAAAGAAGTGATATAAAATAAAATGTTTGTGCTACTCATCAATAGATGGCGCTAAGGTTTGTGTCACGTTAATAGCATAATAGAGCCATATAGAGCAAAAATAAATAATTAATAGATTTACAATTCTAGCCTTGTCAGCAATTTTTTAGAGTTTAAGCTCTAATGTTTTTTTTTCTACAACACAGTCTTTCTACAATATTTCTACCACCACGATATAAATGAATTAAAAATATTTCTTAAACACAAGTGGCATTTGTAGACAATAAATTACTTATCATTTATTGATGACGACTTAATGAGCAATTTTTAAAACACATAAAAATAAAAATATCCTCACGCATCGACTGCAAATAAATGTGTGATTAAGAAGATCAAATGTTATTATTGTGAGGCTAAATGGCGCGAAAGGAAACATTTGTCAACACCACACGGCAACTAGTTAGCTAAGACATGCTAAGATCGCGTGTGGACGGCGCAGCGTCACCTGGCGACCGTATACGTCATTTTCCGAACACGCTAGCTATTATTATTTATTATTTTATCGCCTCGCTACCGCCAACACTTCGCTCCATCTGTAAAAAGCGAATATAAACCTAAACGTCGCTGAGATCGCCCGCATTATCTCGTGATTATCGCGTGTCAAAACATCGCCACGCTCGCGATACTCCTCATGTAATCTGATAAACGATGTACGCTGCACGCTTCGCGCTTCTGTTCCATCTTTTACTTACATATGCCAGCTGTATCGTGCTGTCTCGCTCTGCGGGTCATCCATTTCATTCATGCGCGGTACACCTCGGCGGGCGCGCTGTTTACAGACACAAACAAACTGTACACTGCAAACCGCTTTGCTTTAAGTACGAGACCGTGAAAGTGATATTGTCAAATGTTTCCATCTCGCTCTTACAGACTAGTGAAAAGTTTAAAATCCACGGATAGATGGCGCTACGGGTCGAGTTCAGAGAAATAACTGTCACATAAATGTGAGCGCGACGTTGCCGGACTTCGCCACTCGATGCGATGGCGGGTTGTAGTCCATAAACCGCCAAGATTGGTGTATGTATTTAGAATCCTATTGCGTAGGTATAAAGATTATATTGAATTGAGGGGCGGCACGTGTAAGTTGCTAACTATGTGTGAGAGTCACGTAAACATAAAGCTGTATTCAAGGTAACGTGGATTTGCTAGAAAGCGAAACAGATATTTGTGGCGCGCGTTTTGAAATTGGCGGGAATAACGGACATCAGCCCAGTAACTGAAAAGATCAAGTTGAGTATTGTTAGTGGAATAAAAAGTAATTTTTACTTGAATTTGTAACTTTAATGGATTTTTGTAAACTAAATAAGTAAGAAAATTATCTTTCTCATATTCAATCTCCATCTTAAAATACTATAACAATTGAAAATCATAGACTGTTGTTCTAAAGTAGTCGAAAGTGTTATATTATCACATGCCCCGCTTTTAGTTCGATATTTCCGAAACGCGTTTATTTGCATAGATCCTTAGCGTCGTGATACACACACGTAGGCTGTCAGTAGCTAATGCGAGTGATGCGCCGTGATCGCTTATTGTGGCGCGCGGTTTATACCGTTTAATTCAATTTAGTAATTGATACGTTTGTCGGTCGACTCTGTCGCTATTGTGCGCGACACTTGCGTTGCGACTATAAACGTTCTGTTGTGATTCAACTTTTTACTATGTCACTATAATTTTTAAATAGATTATTTCAATTTTTATTAATGACTATGTCACTCATTGATCAGCTTTAACGTAGCGAATAGCTATTCAATAAACATAGAGACAATATTATTTATCATAGATTATAACTACAACTATTATTAGATTATAACTTAGAATTTTATGTAACAAGTTAATAATTATGTCAACTGTCGTAATGCTCTCGATCGACATAACTAGCTTCCAAATAGATCCTAAAGTATTTGCGATCTACGTAATCCGAACGCAAATCCAAATAAGAGCAAAATTGTCAAACTGACAACTCCCTAAACATGGTAATTCACGCTCCGCATTCTTCGATAGTCTACTCAAACCGTTGCGGCATGCACACTTACAAAATGTATCCTCGTTGCCTATATTTTACTGTAAAATGCACTATATCCTACCAGCCTAAAGTTCAAATAGAGAATTATGTGGATATGATGTTTCGTTTCTGCAGTAGTCTCACACATATGTAGCGTGCAATAGTAGTGGACGTGTTGTGTACAATATGACTCTTATACGTACTATTATAAATGAAATGTGTAGCTTTCACAGAGGCACACAAGCGTAGCTCGACGTTTCTTTACTACGCCCATTGGAATTTCAGCCTTATTGTATGAAAATAGCGATGGTTTTAAATAATTTGGATAGAATCTGGCTTATAATCTTTTTGTTTCAAATTAAACACATAGTCGGTAAACGCGTGACCTGTTATTGTGTG